>JBBMKA010000002.1:1455022-1488197 GCA_037833695.1 Sechiopsis laciniata
CACCTTTAAAGTCCAAACTTTTGACCACTGCGCCACTTTTTGGAGACGTAATTGTCATCAAATGTGATTTCTAAACAAACAAAATACGCTTGGAGGAATCGAACTACTAACTGATTAAAAGCATTACCTGTATTATGTTGCAGCTGATGAGGTGCCTGGGAAGCAAAACTATCCAGCATTCTTCATTGGAAAACTGCAAAAGAATATCAGAATAGAGGATTAAGAGAAAATAAATAAATAAATAACCACCTGATCAGAACCATATGTTTGTGCTTGTCAAATTACAGGTACAGTACAAGTCGTGCATTGGCAGAAATGCAGCAAAGTCGCGTGTATTAGCCAACAAACTAAAAGCCACCTTCTTACAAAAAGGGCCAGAATCAAATAACTTTAGATGTTTGTGTCAAAACATGTAAACAGAAATGTCAGATTGGTTGTAAGAGGGATTTGGAAATTGCCAAAATCACTTTCAATTTTGACTATTCCAAAATCACTTCAAACTTGTTCTTCAATAACTCTTGGTTCCAGAAAAACAAAGTGCATTCTGATAATAAACAATGGTTAAAATATCATATCGTCTATCTATTTTGAGTTTTGTTCCATTTCGGTCCGTAAACTTTCTCTTGAGTACAAAAAAGTGTAAAACAATATTTGCATGAGGCAGGATTGAATACACCTGCACACCAATGCTGGAAGTAAGAGATAACAATTTTTCAGAAACACACAAGAAACCAGAAGGCAAAAAGCATTAAATTAGGCAATATCAAATCAATAACTCTAAAAGAATCAGGAGATCATTTATAATTACACTGCATTTTACAATCAACGGATGTCCAGGAAGAATCAATTAAAGAATGTTAATCTTCCAAGATACATTAGATTACAAATTGTGTCAGCATGGACAGAACCATGAATTACAAGTATCTTTGATTTCACCTGATGATGCAATCACAGGCAGGATGGAGTAATGGATTTTAACCACAGACTGTTCCCAAGCCATCCTAAGATATGTTATTGGAATGAATGTCATAAATTAAGGTCCCCCCATGTAAGCAAGTGGTAGACAACTTAGCTGCCTTTGATGACAATGACATTACTCCCAATCAATATGATTTACTCTGTTTGTTATCTCTCTTCAGCTGGACTTTAAGTTTCTTTCCACCTAATTGACATCCATTCATCATACTAATCGCAGATTGAGCAGCCTCGACCGAATCATAACTAACAAACCCTGTAGGGATGGATCAAGATTAGAGATGTCGCCAGGTAACAAAATACAGAAGAGAATGGTCAAAGTACTTTTATACAACATTTATTTTTGCACAAAGTTGGTGGAAGATAACAAAATAAAATTGAGCCCCATATTATTGCCAGTACTTAAGGTATCAACTGTGCTCACCAAAACATTTGCTAACTCCAGATGTTTTGTCAACAAATACTTTAGCACTCAAAACTCGGCCAAATGCTCGAAAAGAATTAGCAAGCTCCAGGTCACCATATTCTTGGGGTATGTGATAAATAAAAAGATTAGCACCAGGTGGACCTAGAAGGGAAAAAAGAGTGAACCATAATTCCCAGAAATTCAAACCAATCAGTAAAAATATAGGTCAGAAGAGAACAAACTAACTACCTTCAATCTGACCCCCAGAGCCTTTACCCAAACTAGAGGTTGGAGAACTATTCTTCCCACCAGTAAATGACCCTGAGCCAGGTGAACTGCTCACAACCCCGGGACTCATCATTCCTCCATGGTATGCCATGGGATGTTGAAGACCCGGAGCTGCAGGATAGGCAGAGCCAACGTAATTTGCCGGAGGCATGCCATAATTCCTAGGAGCCATACCCGGGCCAAGGTCGGGTGAGATCCCACGCATGCCGTTTCCTTGGTTTAATTGGGGTATCATATTGGGGAAACCAGATTGATTCTGCATTGGAGGTAGGTGATATTGCATAAGTCCATAACTTCCAGGAGCCTACAAAGAGAAAGTAGTGATTATAATTAGCTAGCTAGTAGCTACCCTCAGATTTCAATGTAAAAATGTTCAATTGTGAACATGAAAATAAAAACTATTCAGAAGGAAGTCGATATAATATGATGGATCAGGTAACCGATTGATAACACTCATTGGTAAGTCTTATGCTTTAAAAGAAATGTGAGTGGCTTTCTTTCAAGTACACGACAACCAAAAGAATAACACGAACCTCTCTGCAATAATAATAATAATAAGAGAAAGAAAGAAAGAAGAGAGAAAAATCCTAGCACATGCATACATATTGAAGAACCAACAATAATTCCATTGTGAAACTGACCTGATAACCATAGCCATTATATGGTGGAGCATAACCCAGTGGCATAGCTCCAAATAGTGAAGGATGTTGGGAGTCTGCATTAAGCAAATTAGAGGCATGTGATTGAGCTTTCTGAGCCTTTCGAGCTTGCCTTTCCTTCTCTGTGTCAGCCCATTTAACAACCAAAGGGACACTGGATCCCTGATTAGAAAAAAAGCACCAATCAGATCCATGATGCCACTATGTTTTGCACCTATATCTATGTATTTGTACATTCATACTCTTCCATCCTTGCATTGGGGTAAAAAACACAACAAACTCTCGTACTTACTGAAAAGCTAGGATAATTAAAATGTACTCGCCCTAAAAAGATGTTGGCTTGTGCAAGAAGGCTCAATGATTGAGTTGAGTACAACGAATTTGACTGACCAAATTCTTACTGAAAATTGCAACCGGTTAAAGCTACAATGAATTCGATTTTCTTTCGAAGAAAATTCCATGGCTAGTATGAGCATTACCACAAGTAACATGCAGCCACCCATTACAAAATGTATTTAAAATAAAAGGTAGTAATAATAAAACCAATGGAAGACTAAGGAATACAGTGTTAAGCAATCGGGAGAAAGAAAAGGATGAAGAGACCTTTTATGGGATTCTATGATTTCAATGTGAAAATGGATAATATTAAAACAATGAGAAAATGGATAATATTAGGACAATATTATGGGATTCTATGATTTCAATGATTTTGGTATAGATCTTTTTATCAATATTTCTATAAATTTGAAAGCTAAACATATCTATCTACATCCATGGACCATATTAAACTCCTTGTTCGTGAGCTAAACTTTCCAAAAATAACTCTTTCACATAGTGACTTGTAGTTGACCCCCCATAATAAGAGAGAATAACATGGCGTAATAATAAAAGATTCAATAGATATAGAAAATTAACTAAAATTTATATACCTCCATTTTATACTTTCCATTAATTGCCTCAAGTGCTGCAACAGCTTGGTCCTTGGTCTCATACTTCAAAAATGCACAACCTGAACTCGAGCAACATATGGAGCTAATGGTGAAGATACAACCGAATGTGTGATATCTTTCATAACTTAAACTAAAATCAAGCTGAAACAAACTGAAAACTACCTTTACTAGTTTGCTGTGAGCCTCTTAGGATTTGCAAATCTTTTATGGCTCCATATTGAGAGAAAAGACCAGAAACTTCATCTTCAGATACATTTTTTGGAAGCATTCCAATAAAGAGTTTATGTTCTGCTCTTTTCAAAAATAACCAACCATTACTATCCATAGATACTAAAAATTAATCTTTTAGCAAGATAAAATACTAAGATCATTAAGAAAGTGGCAATGTAGGTGGTGGATATTAGGAACCATCATTAATATGAAATATACAAACAGGACATGATATTACACCTAGTCTTTCCAGCTCGCCATCAGCATATTTTACTTGCAACGGACTAGAAGCCTGGGTATAATAGAAAAGGAGGGGCATTATTAATCAATTTGACAATAACATTGTTTAATTAAAGAGTTAATGGAAACATAAATTTAAAAACATTCATAGTAGCATAGAAGTAGTATGTTTCATTGACTATAAACTAACTATCCATTTCTGATTTGATCCAGTGTAATTTAATCACCAATCTTAGGGTAGATTTAAATCAAATTTAATTTAGTCCAATGATAAGGGAAAGATAGAAATAGAAGAGACTGTCTTCACATTCACTTATGTTTAGATCAGTAATACAACCTTAAAAAAAAGTAACACGAATTAAATTTAAAAGCTGAGTCAACTCTACAATTATTTCCTTACCAACTCACAAAATGGTGACTTGTAATATATTATACAAGGAGTCAGTGGAAACCCATAGGGCCTGTTTGTTTGTCATATTTAACTAGGATTTAGAGGAAGGATTTATTAACTTCTCTTTGAAAATCTACATCCAAACGAGTTTTTACTAACTCCTCATTTTTACTTTTAAAAATAACTTTCATTTCTAACCATTCATTTTTAATCATACATTTATAACTACTTGCTCATTTTTACCCACTCAATTTTAATCATTCATTTCAAATCAATCAAAATAACTCATTTTTAGCCACTCATTTTAAATCTACATCCAAACAAGGTTTTGACTCTAACTCCTCCATACAAAATCACATCTAAACTAGTTTTTGGCTACAACTCTCAATTTTTAACTACTCAACATTACTCTTCAATAAAACCCAACTCCTTAAGCTAAATCCTACTTAAATATGGCAAACAAACACCCCCATATTATTCCTCACAAATGAATACCAATACATATTCTTATTGTGTTATTCTCCTCATCTATCAGCTAAGCTTTACAAGGTTAATCACAAGCCCAATGATAACATCAGAAAATCATAGCTCCAAATTTAAGATCAAAAGACATAGGGATCAGAAAACCATTGATCCACTCCATTAAAGGGTATACTTGGCTTAAGTTCTTAAGAGTCGGCTCTCTAGAAGGGGGCTTTCTTTTGTCATCACAAGGACATGTCCCATTGCTAATGCACAAGGGTATCAGTTTGATTCAGTAAAACCATAATTATAAAGGGAAATTGTAGTGGATAGTCTCTTCTCACAAATAATTACAAATGTGAGCAAATTATAAAATATTTACATCCAATAGTCATTAATATATTTTAATAATGTATTATAAGTACTCATTAATATAGTATTATAAATTATCAATATAGTATTATGCATTATTAATATAGTATTATGTTAATACCGATGACTTTGGTTGCTAGTTTTTTTAAAAGTTATCATATTTATAATTATTTTCTAAATTTAACTAATCTCCTAAGTTTTCCCTTAAATAAAACTAATATAAAAAATCAAAAGAAAAAAAAAAAAAAAAACCTGAGCTCCCATGAGAAATGTTGAGCGCTCATTCGTTCATTATGAAATCTAAAATATGAATAATTTTTTAAAAAAAAAAAAAAAAAAAAGGTCTAAAATATGAAGATATACCAAAATGTGCAGAAGTCTGAAACTAGAAAACAGCCTTAACAAAGAGCCAATACTTTTAGAACTTCAAGGTTATCGATAACAGCGATTACGCACACAAGGCCAAGTCTATCAAAACGATCCATTTGCATCAATTATCATTATCAACAACAAAAAGAAAATACACAAAAAAACAAAACATCGAGAAAAAAGAGGAAGAGAGAAGAAACGAAACTATAATAATTCACAACTAAACATCCAGATTCCACTAACCCCAGGCAAAGTGTTCTTGTTATGGCAAGCATTGACCGCCTTATCCGCCTCATCTCTCGAAGGACAAATCACAAAACAGCAACCTGAAAATGCAGCAACAAACAAAATCAAACCAAAATTAGGGTTCATACTTCGTTCCATACATCTATTCACAATGTCTCACAATGTCAATCGGTTAGAATCCTCTTCGAAATCAATCAAACCACGAATCGAAGCCTAAACGAAAATGTGAGTGAAAATGTAAACTAGAAGTTGAAATCAACGAAGAAGAAACCTCTAGAGGCGCGAGTGGTCTTGTCTCTGATGATGTTGACCTCGTCCACGAGTGCGAACTCTTGGAACATTGCGAGAAGTTGAGCTTCGGTCATGTGCTTCGGCACTTGACCGACGAAGAGTTTGACGCTCTCTTCTTCCTCTTGACTGCTACTCCCCTTTCTCTCTCCTCTGCTCTCATCTTCCGCCATTGATGCCGGTTACGAGCTTTCTCTCTCTAGAATTGGCCGTCACTTCTCTCTCTAGAATTGGAATTTTCTTCTCGGAGTCTTAGCTGGGATTACAACAATTGGGATTCTTGATGGCAATTTTGGATCTCTTCAATAAATTGCATAATTATATTTAATGCATTTGACCTTGGTTTTGGTTTTTATTTACTGAAATGCCATTACAGCAGTGAAAGTTGGAGTATTTATTATTTGTGTGGTTAACTACTTTTGTACCCTTCGTTTTTTTAATGAATAGTATTTTTTTTTCAATAATTGATGCATTATTTTTGCAAAATAAAAATAATAAAATTTAGTAAAAATTATCTTTTAGTTCTTTGGGTTGTGATGTAGTTCCAATTTTGACTATATATTTTAAAACTGAACATTTCTATCTCACGTTTCAATAGTGTTCATTTTTAGTCATTGTAGGTAATTTTTAGTTTATTTTTATACTTATTTTCTTTTAAAAATTAAATTCACTTGAAAATTAAAATAATTGTTTCATCAATATATTATAATTTAAAATTAGTTTAATCATTATTACAGTCAACATTACGTTATGTAATTAACAAATTTGTAATTTTATGGATTAAAAGTGAATATTATTAAAATGTCATAGGTAAAAGTAATTAATTTTGAAACATAATAATCAAATTGAAACAATATTTCACTAACATATATTTTTCCCTAAAATTTAAATATCATTTTGATGGATGATTACTAGTTTTCAAATATCTAATTTTAATTGTCAATAAGAACGGTAGCTCAGCGCCATCAATGTTCATAATCACAGATTAATTATAAATGTAGTCAAATTATAAAATAATTTCATTCATAATCATTAATACGTTATAAAATCATGTGACAATACTCATTAATATCAATGACTATACTTGTTAGTTTTTTTTTAAGTAATTATATTTATAATTATTTTTTAGATTCGACTAATATTATAAATTTCTCTTAAAATAAGATGCTGGAATTCGTTAGTTTCTAATCCAAAATATAACTGTTGTGTTTAAAATGTCAAGGGACCCAAATGAAATTAAACAAAAAGGCAAGGACCAAAAATAAAATTAATTAAATAGAATGGAGGGGGAAATGTCGGCGTTGGTTGGCCAACTTTGTAAACTCGTAGAAGCAAAGAAATTGTCGAGAGACAAGAAGGGGGGCATGAGCCGTTTTGGTCGAGGAGGGGTAAAAGAGTAATTTCACACTACGAGTGGCATGGCTGTAATTTAATTAAAAACAGGGGGCAAAATACTGAAGATGCCAGACTGTCCCGCCAACAAGGTTCCACGATGCAACCCAAACACGGAGAGAGAGATTAAGCTGTTTCTCGTGTGCCAAATCGCCTACTTGCACATTAAAATATTACACATATTAGTTCTTAAAAAAAACAATTGCCCATATATATATATATATATAAAATTAAGATATAGTCCATTTTATTTTAAAATTAAAATTTAGTTCGTTGGAAAAAAGGGGTTAGAATTTAACCTTTCAAAAACTAAACATGGTTCTTCTGATTTTATAAAAAAAAAAAAAAAAAAAAAAAACTTTTGATAAGTAAAATTTAATTATTCATGTATTAATAATGATTGTGCAAATTAAGAGATTGATTTGAAAAATAAAATTATATTATTACCTATTGATAGTCACTCAACAAACTTAATTAGTTCGCCACCATTTATGAACAATATGAATTATTTTTTAGATTTTATGGAACTATAAAAATAAAAATTATAATTTTTTAAATTATATAAACTAAATTCTAAGTTTTTCAAATTCATAAAGATTATATCATAGTTTTTTTTTTTTTTTTTTTTAATTCAATGGATGAGTTATCTCAAACTTGTAATATCTTGGTTATTAAGTCATTCATGATGTCACTTGAGTTCGACTCATTTTGACTTAAATTGTGACTTTTAAAATCATATGGATTAATGTATGTATACATTTTTTTTCCTCAAAAAATAAATAAAAAGACAATGCATTTATTACTATCTTTTTAATTTCTATTGTTGGCCATTGTACTTTATTCGTCCATTCAATTGAATTTTTTATAGATAAGATTATAAGATTTTACCTCAAAATCAATTAGTAATAAAGAAAGTAACTCATATATCATTTAAAAATAGTAAAAACTAATAACATTTTCCACATAGAACAAATTCTCCAAGTTGAGTATTTCTAACATGCTTCTTCAACAACGTGCATATAGAGAAAAACATCTTCGAGTATATTTATACAAAATTGTACGAACTTATTAGACATTTTCTTTAAAGTTCATACAAAATTGAAAATCCAATGAGCTATTTCATACAAAAAGAAAAGAAGGGTAATTTGATTAGAAAGGATGGAAGAAAATTGACTTACAAACTTTTGAAATTGAAAACGAAAGAAGTAGAATTATAATAATATCATATATAATTCATTAATTAAGAAGTTATATATATATATATATATTTATTATATATTGAAATACAAAAAGTCACACATTTCAATCCTCATCCTAATTATTGTTAAATTAAAAAAAAGTTAGGAACTTGAGATGAGGTAAGTTGAAAAGAAGTTAAATTTCCAAACATTGAACATATCGATCCAATTGAAATGGAAATTTCACAATTGAAGAAAAAAAGAGGGGGAAGTTTCCCAATAATTTATATATGTAATTTGGTGTTATATTGCCCCAACCAAAATTGAAATTAATGAGCTACCATTGTAAACACCCTGAGTTTTAGTTACATGTCTCCTGTTAGCTTACATTTTCTCTTATTTATCACTATACCCAATTATGTTAATATTAAATTAAAATGGATGACAAATAAATAATTATAGTAGTAATTTCAACTCTTCATTTTTAAAATCAACCAGAGCAATAATTCAAAAACATAAATGTAAATCTACCAAAAATCGTGAATTCGAATATCACACTTCTAAATATCGAAGAACTCAAAAAAAAAAAAAAAAAAACTCATTTTTAAAGACTTAGAAAGAAAAATCTTAAATTTAATTCAATTGATTATATGTTTGAATTTTATTAATGTCAACTTTTTCCTATTTCGTATTCGTTCCAAGGTTTTAAATATTCAGCTTAATTTCAAACGTTATATTATTGCTTATGGAAAACGCACAAAAAAAGAAGAAAAAAAAAAGTAGTCTTTGCGTTTTACACGTTTATTGAGAAGTTTTGAATTTATTTTTAAACTTAACCGCATTAGGTGAAAAAAAAACTAAGACTTCCTTTCATAATCATTTTATTTTATTTTATTTTTTATTTTTTTATTTTTTATTTAAAAAAAATATTTGACAACTATTTTTTTGTTTTTTAAAAATTTAAAACTAATAACGATTTTTAGTTTTTTAAAAAATCAAAATTTATTATTTTTAATATTTAATAAAATAAAACAAAATCATTTTAGAATATTATTGATCTAATAAACCTAAAATTTACCGTGTGTTTTATCACTTTTCAACATTTCTTCGAACAAAAACAAAAACTAGTTTTTAAAAGTTTTTTTTTTAATTTTTAGAATTCTTTTAATATTTTATAAACATGTTTAAAATTTTAAAAACAAAACTCAAAATGGTTATCAAACAAATTTATTTTTAAAAAATTAAAAAGAAAAATAAAAAACAAAATGGTTATCGAATAATAGTAATTCTCACACGGTGAAGACAATGAACTTATTTTCAATTTTACAAAATAAAGATTAATAAACAATCAATATGACCCAAATTAAAAAAACCAAACTAACTTCAAGATCATTTTAAGATTTATTTGAAAGTATAAAGACTAAAAGTAAAGATCAAATAATGTTAAATAAATGGGGTTTTTTTAAGAATAGACCAAATTTAAAAAGTATTTACAAAATTAGGCAAAAAAAAAAAAGCAATCAATAGTCATACCGTATAAAAATTATACGATATAATTAATACATAATACTGTATTAATACACAATACTATACTAATAACATATAATATTATATTAATAATACATAATACTGTATTAATAATACAAAATACTATATTAATATTCTAAATTATACCGTACGATAAATATTAATTATACCGTGTATTTGACTATGGATGAAAAAAAATCCAGTTATTTTGTGAAATTAGACTATCCAACACAATTTCCCATAAAAAATGTGATATTAACAAAGAAAATCCCCAAATGTGTTAAAGAATAATTTGAGATTCGGAATAATAAATAAATAAATAAAATGATATTATTTTAGATTGTAAAAAAAAAATCATAAATGTCATATCATTAAAAATAATAACAAATCTCTCCTACAACCCCTCCACAAAAAACTATATTCAAGTTATTATCTACAACCGCTCAACAAACAACCATATCCAAACAAACTATTAATACAACTTCTCTACAAACAATCATATCCAAACGAATTTTTAATATAATCATTCTATCTAATCACTCCACAATTATCATCCAAACACCTTGTAAGTGATTATAGAAAACTAAATATGAATCGTTATTAAACCAACTTGTTTGCTTGTAAGCAAAAACGAGAAGGTTTGAATACAGAATTATATCTTTAAAACAAGCATTTTTATATAGTTTATCTTTAAAAGTAAACTAAGCATGTTGGTAAGTGTTATTGAAAATCACATTTCTTAATTTATGACTTAGACATTATTCTAGCTCAATTAATTTTTTTTTTTTTTTTTTTGAAACAGTGGCTCAATTGATTTAAATTATAGATAAATAGAGTCAATTATACATTATTTTGAAACGAAAAAGTTCAAATCTCTGCTGAGATAGGGTAAAAAAAAACAACTTTTATTTTTTTAACTCATTGGTAAATTGGACTTCAAAAATACAAAATCTTCACTAAATTGGTAAAAAAAATATTTTTTTTTCCTCTTTTTCAATTAATTAATTTGAGTTATTCAAAATTTGTTTATTCTGTAGTCAACTTCAAACTTTTGTTGTAGAGGTCAACTTTCTTTATGAAAAACATTTAAAGAAAATAGCCCATACTTTTGATAAGTGACTCAGACGCCATTTAAATAGTAATTTGAGCCAAATTACCAATTGGCCTATAATATAACATTGTATGGAATTATTTTTTGCCATCTATATCAAGTATGTATCTGGTATCATTTTTTTTAACCTTTAACCATGCTTTATATTTAATGTTATTAAAATCCTTTACAAGCATATCTCTATAGTTAAAATTCCTACTATTTCCTACTTTATATATATATATATATTTAATAGTAATAATAATAATAATAATAATAATTTAACCAACATAAATGCATGCTAATGATCAAGAGATCCCCATCTTCAATTGTTTTGAGTAATGGAGTGTAGATCTTCTTAAAGCTCAAGAACCATAATTATTACATAGTAAAACAAAATCAATTAAACATATAAAATAACTAAATAAAAGTGTATACGTATTAAAAATTCAGATTAAAACAAAAATCTAATCAAATAATGATTAGAGGAACCTTAATCAAAGTCATAAAGTTAAAGTCTAAAGAATCATAACTACTTTTGAAACTGAAAATCACTTTTTTTTTTTAAGATAAAAATTGAAAACCACTTAAAACATGCCAAGTTTCAAAATAACCTAGGGAATAATATGACACTAAAAAAACTTTTTATAGCCAACGGAAATGGAACTTTCAAACCATCAAGATATTTGGAAACACATTATTCGCTTATTATTTTTAAATATCAGGGTGTTTTTTTGGGAATTTTACATATATTCTTCAAAATATGGAAATAGAAAAATAATACTTATAGCAAATTGAATACTTTTTATATTAAAATAATAATAATAATAAAATCTCTCTATTTATTTTCTATTGTTTTTTAGAACGACTTGGGGGAGGGGGCTACATAATCTTACGTAGAAAGTGCTACTGCTCTGAAATATACGAGAGTTAAATATCAATTTACGTGATCAAATCTATGACAATAATGTAGATTACTATCAAATAACGAAACCATTACGTTACTGACTCTTTCGGTCTATTTTGTACGGTTGAAAACACCATCTATCTACAAGTAATTTTTTATATTCAATTGCATGATATATTATAAAATCCAGAGGCAGATAATTCAGAAAAGAATATAGGGGAATTAAAATTCTCCATAAAATTGGGAGATATATAGAGAGGAAAAGTTGAAATAGATAAGAAAAAGTACCTGACATGATAGCTGTAGTCCAACTCCAAGCCAAGACAAGTTCAATTGAAGTCAATTACACACAACTTGGTTGGTTGCACCTAAATTGTAAATAAAGGAAGAAATGCCAGTTCAATATGACCTCAAAGCAATTAAAGTCTATAGTTTTGAGTTGTTCCAATTTACCCTGGTACTAAAACAGTTTTCACATGTCATGTGACCTTCAAACCAACAATTTATAATATACACCAGAAACCAGATCAAACCAGCCATAGCTAAATAAATAATTGAGTTTTGACCATTTACAAGTGAACAAAAAGTTACAAACAATCTGGAATTCAATTGGGGGAGGAATAACAGTTGCACATAAACATAATAGGTGCATGTGAAAACACCATGTTGAGGTCGCCTTGACTGGTTTTCTACAAATAAACATTTTGAGTGAACTTACGGGTCAAAAGCACTTTAGAGAACCAAAAGGGGTAGCCGCCTACTTAGAAATTAATTTTCTACAGGCTTCCTCGATAATCAAATGTTGTAGAACTAGGTGATTTGTCCCATAAAATTAGTCGAGGTGCATACTCCAATGATTGAAGGGGTGATTCAGCATCTATTAATTAGGATCTCTATTGAAAAAACAAATGGCATGGAAATGAACATCTCAAGGAGGTAATCAATAGAGTAATTAGAAATAGTAGGAGGGGTTCATCCTTTACAATATAAAAAATATCTATTTTAAGGGTTTTTTTAGTATACAACAACAATATTTTGGGTTGGAGAATTCGAACCTGCGACCTCTTAATAGAGAATATATGTCAATTACCGTTGGGCTAATTCCACTTCGACTCTTTTTATGGGAGTTGATAAGGAAATTAAATGTTGTTGTCCGCTTGTAACTGCACATTTATCACGTCTAGATTGCATTTAATCCTGCAAGCTGGCGTAACTTCTCACAGACTATGAATGTGATTGTGGGTTGTGGCCCCCCAGTCTTGCAAAAATGGCTAGGCCCCTGAAAAACACTGAGTCAGCAACCTAATCTCGACAAAGCACTTTTAAAGAAACTTGTTTCTTTCCATAGTTCGAAACAATAATACAGCTAGAAAGAAACTTTAGTTTACAAATATAAATTATGTCTGTAATGTTTCTCAAACCAAGAAAAAGAAAATCATATCTGGACATACTCACCACTTGTAAAGCCGATTTACTTCTTTTCTTTTTCTGATACGAAACGAAAAAACTTTCATTGATGAATGAAAAGTTACAAAAAGCCTATAAAAAACAACAAAAAACTGTCATTCCTAATGCAAAACAAGAACGAGTTGTAAGAGAATATGAAAATGGAAAAGAAAACTCAGCTCGCTAAGGCAACTGGGATCCACAGGGGAGATCACGAGGGAACCCCAACCACTAAAAAATGAGATAGAGTGGGCATGCTTTCTGAGGCCTATTGATGTTGTGAGACATGACAAGAAATTATGGACCATAGAATTTTTTTTTTTGATATATGTGGCTATCCGAGCTAGCTTACGCGCACTTCGACTATCGTCACGGGACATACCACCAGACCCTATAATATTTAGATGTCAAAGAAACTCGTAAGAAATTAAATCTTAGGTAGGTAACTATTATAGATTGAACTCTACACCTCTTAATTACTTAAGACCCTCTTGATCACTTGATCACTCTCCTATGCTTGAACTATAGAAATTATTTAATTAACAAGAATGAAAAAGATGAAAGTAAGGAAAGCATTCCCAGTAACCAGATGTCTTCCCGACTTAAAAAGATCCGTTGTTCACCACCAAGATAGAGATACATTCAAATATTCAAATACCTCGAATGGCATGACAAGAATAACAATCAAAGTTGAAAAGGTGATGAAGCAAGCCTATCGATTTTTTTTTTTGGCATGTGTATGTATGATGTTGCCCTCATCGTTGAGCATTCAATCTAAATTCTAAAAAAGTTATAAGACATTCAAGTATATTTACTTTCCAACCGAGTACGATATTTCATTTTATTTTTTTGTTTAAGATCAAGCTATAGGTGTAAAAAAAAGACGTCATTAATGGACAACAATCATCTACAAATTTGCAAAACACTTCCATTTTCAGGGCCTCTCGATACATTCTGTGAGATAAATGAAAATTACCCATTAAATAAAACAATTTATCAGTAAAGAGGTCGAGGGTTTAGATAGTAAGAAAATTAAGATAATAAAAAAATTATCATTATTGCAACACTATGATTATACTATGAACTTAGATGAAAGACATGTATGACGAGAAGTGATAGACTTTTAGGATACAATGTCTTCATTTCTAGAATCTTAAAATGAACTTTTTGCAGAAATACTATCTGGGTAAGATAAATAATTTTAAAGAAATAGACAACCTTCATGCCGCAAGATAGTTACTTTTATATAAAATGTAATGAATACTATTACAGTTAGTACTGCAGAAATTTCCCACTTCTATATCGGTGCTGACATTATAACTAATGCAGAAAAATGCATGGACTTAAATGGGAAAGGATAAGCAATCACATTCTTAAGCATGTAAATCCAATATATACAACTCTCCATTTCAAGAATGCACTTAGATACAAAACAACCAACAAGAGGGAAAATGGCAGGCTATTTACCTGATATGCGCAATGAAGTCCATTCTTGTAACTTCTAGATCTGTTAGACTCGCGTTGTAACATAAGACGTGTTTTAATCATGTCAATAGGTGTTGTCATGTGAGTACTACGAGTCACCACACCTGCTACTGTACTTGAGCTTCACAAGGGCACAGCCCATGGTTAGTTCTCGGTTCAATCAAGTTTTAACTATTGTAATCTTATTGTAAAAATGGCTCAGAACCTAGCCCAAAATCTTGTAACACTATCATCTTATCAATAAAAATGTTTTCGTTTCCTATCCAAAAAAAACTATTGAATTTGAGGCAACTGAATATTATTTTGTAAATCAAATTTAAACAGCACGTATCCTCTTTGTAGATTTTTTTTTTAAATAAAATAAAAAATAAAAATAAATTCCAGTCGGTAAAATTGCATTGAGATGGCAATCCAAAAACCAAAGCGAAGTTTTGGGTTTACTGATTGACAACAAAACAAGCAAATGTATAAAGATGAAAAAAAATCTATGTAAAAGTTTTAAAATGCATTTATTTCACTGACAAATCCTTCAGTCAGCCATTGTTGCACAAAAAATCATTAATCTTCAAGGGAAAGCTTTCTTGATACTTCGGGCAGAGGCCCCAAAGTCCCAGAACTGAATCAGTTTCTTTAGGTTTCAATTCAATTTTTGACATCCTTTGGGGTATTTATAATAACAGAAAGGTTATTTTACTAATGAAAAGAACCGAGAGGTTTGAGTTCATATTCGTTTTATGGTCTCCATTTGAGCTTCCTCGGGCTCGAACAGAAACTTAAAATTTCACTTTGTCTTTGTTCCTCCTGGCAGATTAGAGCGTGTTTACTTTTTCTCAAAACTCCAAATACTTTTCAAGGACAGATTCCTTGTCATGTTAACCATTTTCTTACTTTCTGTTAATATGATAGTAAACTACCTAAAACAGCAGATTTTCCATCAGGGAGTATTTCATTTTTTTTTTTTTTATACTAAATCAATTGTAAGATTCAAAAGAAATCGGAAGTGTAGATAGAAAGAACATTGGTAGAGATAGTTCATAGTTTCATACAAGAGATGCTAGAGAAATCCCTCTTGTAAGCGTGTCCACTTTACTAAAACCTGCAAAATACATAAAAGGTAGAACCTTTAGAATAAAAAAGGACATTAGCAGAATTAAGCTCGCAAACTACAACATATGCATACAGTTTCAGAAATCAGGAACTGTAGAAGTAGAATCACTTCATGCATATTCGAGATGAAAAAGAACAAGCTTAGAAGTAGACCTGCTTAGATTCATCTTATGTTGTTGAGATGCTGTCAAAGCTCCTTTCCAAAGAGCTTTTAGTCCCTCCTCAGAAACCATTCTGGACATTTCCTAAATTGGCCCTTTGGTTGAGTTTGGATTCATTTGTAACTGCACCTGAAAAGAATATATAATTTTAAGATCGAGCTATAATTGAAAAGTAATGAGTGGCAGTATTTTTTGAAAACTAGAGACCTAAAGCCTCAGAAAAAGGCAGTAGAGGTCATCGTAATCACAAATGATCGTGCATTACGATAATGAGCGGCAATATCAAATATCACCTTCAGAACTTCAATTGGATTGGTGAGAGCAGTTGTAGCTGCACAGAAATTAACCATCATGGAGTGACCTAGTGGTCAAGAAGGTCTTGGAGAGCTAAAAAGTGATGGATTCAATCCACGGTGACCTCCTCTTTATTTCCTACGGATTTTCTTGACATCCAAAGGTTATTGGGTTAAGTAGTATGACATGTGAGATTAGTTGAGGTGCGCGCAAGTTGGTCTGGAGAGTCTAAGATATAATATATGTATTAAATTTTAAAAAAAGGCACAAAAATTGCTCTAGATCCAATCTTAAAAAAGATATTAGTATACTGTAGACCCGAAAACCAAATCAGAAGCATACTTTGATGGATCATATAAACCTAAACGGAGACCTCCATAGAGAACTGATCTTGTCACAGCTGGTGATTCCCAAATACAAAGACCTTAGCCCTTCATTATTCAGAAGTTGCACAAACAGTTGTCCCTGTGTAAATACTAAATCCTCAATTGATATATTATAGAACAAGAAACCTCATGTAAAAAAAAAATCGAATCCTTCTAAGAAAATCGAAGCTGCATTTGCAACCTAACTTTAAGCACATCTGCATTCAAGCTGAACAAAAATTAAGATCACTGTTTAATGGCTATAAGATCAAATTCTTTTCTCTCTCTATCTCTCTCTTGTGAAAATCAATAATCATTCGTGTTATTCATACACGGTTCGTAAATACGAAAAGGTTACATCAACAACAACTGCCAAAAAACAGCTAATTCATTCTGGTTCAGGATTTCTCTTATTCATTCCTTCCTACCTTCCATTCATCATACTATATCGATGGCAGCATGAACGACACATTATTAGATCAATTCATCTCAAATAATACGTGGAAAAAACGACAAATTAAAACAGTAACACCACAGAGATAATGCAAATAAAATGTCACGCGGTTAAGAACAAAAAAGTTCATGATAAAGCTTCATAAACCAATACATTATACATTCACTATGAGGGGGACTCTTCAGAGACTAAACGGTAGCACCAGATTCATTTCAGCTCTTACAAGAATGACACGAACATATAATAGCCCAACGAACCACAAATCACCCATCCTGACCTACAAAGCAGAACACTTCAATTTTGACAAAGTATCGGCGTCGAACAGGTGTCCAACACTCAAAAAATCCATGCGTCCTACATTATTATTTATAATTTTGGATATTTACAGACACGTCATATAACACTTATTTGTTTCAAGAGGTTGATGACACGATAACGGATAGTATTGGTAGAGGCAATTAACGACAACATCCATAGAAGATAAAGTGGACAGAAATGGAAAAGGGAAAGAAAATATAATAGACTCATGTAACTACGTACGGGTAAAATTAAAAAAGGTAATTGAATTTTCATGTTTGTCTTTATTTTAATTAATTTTCATAGTTAGTAAATAAACTAAAATATTTTAAATTTGATCTTTTAATGTATCATAAAAAATAATAATAAATAACTTGTCATCATCCGTATTCAAATGCTGCATTTTTAAATAATAGCTCCGTGTCGTGTCCGCATCTCGTGTTTGTGCTTCTTAGATCCTGACATCTAGATTCTAAATTTCAAAAGCAAAAAAACAGGAATCCAAAACGCATATCGAAATGTGACGGAAAAAGCGAAGAGTTAGATGACCTAAAGGGTGAGTAACGGCAGCGGCGAGCGCGACGGAGATCACTACAAATTCTGCTTCTCATTGCGCGCCAAAACTACTGAATACAATTCAGATCACTACAAATTTATCGGAAATCAACAAAGCAGAAGCTCTGCTGGAAAAAAACATCGTCGGAATTGGAACAATAATAATAAATCAGAGTTGAGTGAAAAGACATGGAACCTGAAACGGAGGATTTTTGGGAAGAAAATTCGTTAACCATTTTTTTAACATTACAACAATTGAGCGTGGGGGACTCGAACCCTCAGGTCATTACGTGTATACAATGCCGTTGAATTACTGATCTTGTTGACACCGTTCTTTTTTTTGTTTCCGAGACTGGCTTGCTTTTATTCGCACCCGTTAATTTTCCCATTTCACCCTTTTTTTTTCTTCAGAATACCTATTTAATGGTGAAATTAATTAGCCAACAAGAGTTGTTGTTAAATAACATTAGTGTACACCCAATAACTAAAATATCTTGGGATCGAATCCCCCACAAAAAAAGTGAAATTAATTAAATTACCCTAATACCCTAAACAAAATACAGTTTAGCAATGATAATTGTGCAAGAAAACCGA
Source organism: Sechiopsis laciniata (assembly GCA_037833695.1). NCBI lineage: Eukaryota > Viridiplantae > Streptophyta > Magnoliopsida > Cucurbitales > Cucurbitaceae > Sechiopsis > Sechiopsis laciniata. The sequence continues at coordinate 1,473,731 of JBBMKA010000002.1, forward strand.
GATGCATAGATGTTCAAATTTGTATTACTTTTTCAAAATTAGATTTGAACTCGTTAGGGATTAGCACTATTCATAGATCATGTCAATAAATTGTATTTTTGTTCGCTTCAAATTTATAATTGTTTTGTAGGGTTCGTAATCTTTTTATTAGGTTTTGTGATTCTCATCTCCAATTGTATTAAAACAAAAAAAATATATAACTATTTCGTAAAAAACAATATCATAATCCATTATTAAATATGAGTGTCAATTGTTTTCTTTTAATAACAAAAATAATTATATAAATTTACATAGTGGTCAAATAAGATACTTCAAAATCATTGATTTAAAAAAAAAAAAAATTGTGAAAATCATAAAATGGTTGGAGAGAATGTGTCCATTGCACACACTAAGAAAAAATCTCATCCTACTTTATTTATAATTTAAATGGTAATTGTGATGATATTGATAGATAAGGACAATGAATAACTCTCCCATCAACTAGTATTTCTCATATAACATCATCCATTTAATTTCCTCATGATCATGATTCATCTATTTCATAATTATTTTTTTGATATTCCAGAATCACTATTTTTGTTCCTCTATAATCATTTTATACACCTTAAACATAAAAAATAATTATCTAGTGGTTATTAACTAGTTTTTTATTTTATGCTACTGTTGGATATAGTTTAAAAAAAAAACTATTCATTCTATATATTGCAAAAATTTGTTTTTTTTTTGACAAAATTGCAAAAATATGTTTATACTATGTAATTTATTGTTTTAAAGATAATATTATTATTGAACCAATTGTAGGTGTTAATGAGAGTTGAAATACTAAAATATATAAAAATAAAACAAACATTACTAATTTCTTAAAAAAAAAAAAAAAAAAAAAAAAAAAAAACATTACTAAAGTGGTAGTTAAAAATAAAATGTTTCGATCAATAAAACCAATCATTCCGGAACCAGTCGGGTAGACCAAAGTCACGTAGAGAGCCGAACCGGTCGGTTTAAATGGATTGATTAAATTTGAAATCGAAACAAGTAATTTCTTCATTCGTGAAGCTTCTCTTTTTTTATAGGGTTTTTTCTGGGTCTGCCATTTTTGCTTCTTCTTTGAGCTCCCGCCATGCCTCGGTTCGTTCTTCCGTTCCTATTTTTATTCTCAGCTTCATTGTTTCATCCTTCAAGCTCTCTTCTCTCTGCAGTTAGTGATGTGATCTTTGTTGTATTTATGTAGGTATTATTGTGACTATTGCGATACATATCTGACCCATGATTCTGTAAGTTCCGCTCTTAAATTCGGATGATAATGCCATTTACATTAATTTGATCATAACCCACTTGATTTGTATTTATTTTTGGGGTTTTCTTCATTGAGGCTGAAGTTCCATGTCGTTATGGTGGGAATGTTTTGTGGTTAGGTTTTTTTAAGATTCAATACATCTATTAGTTTCTCGATGGAATTGTAGGAAATTTTGGGTTGATATGACAATGTTCGTGTTGGGATTGGATCGAACTCTTACAATTTTTTTTTGATATCGGTCACTATTCGGGCCCGAACACCTCGACAATTGTAACGGGACATACTGGCCGAACCCATAACATTTGGATGTCAAGAAAACTAGGAGGAAATTAATTGTTATATAGATGACCACCATGGTTAAATCCCTCGCCTCTTAATTTTTCAAGGCTCTCTTGACCGGTAGGTCGCTCTATGATGGTTGAATTCTGGATCAATGAATTGTTTGTAGTTTGTGTGTGTATTTATATGTATTTATTGCATTCTGGATTTCAATGTTCATATGTTGAGTTCATGTAGATTGGTCTGTGTTTTACATGTGTGCGAGCTTACAAGAAGAATGAACGTTTTGCTGATAATTGTGAGGAGTTATAGTACTAGAGCTCCTTCTTTTAGACTAGAAACTACTAAACCCTAACCCAAAACTAAAAATTACATGCAGTGTGAACAAATGTTCAGAAGGCTTCCCACCTCTTAAAAATCAAGTAATTGTTAAAATCTTGTGAGGGAGCACTCCAAGAAGCTGTGCGTGTCTTTCTCGAAGTGCTTTCCTCCTCTAATTTTAAGTGTATGACCTCGTTCGGACTAAATAACCAAACTGCAGAACCACCATAAGTTGTCCTAGTGCCAATTAAAGCTTTCGAGGAGAATAAGTTGGTTAGAAAGGATAAGTTTAAACCATGATGCAGTTTTTTTAGCAACCAAATGCGTAAGGTTAAGCAATTAGTTGCCTCTTTGACATTTAGGCAAAATGTCCAAAATTGGGCTTTAACTTTTGCTTTCAAATCAAACATTTGAATCCTCGGGTTTCTGTTAAACTAAGATTGATTTGTGAAATATTTAATAGTTTATTTCAATTGTAATTAATTCTTATGTTTTAGCTCCGAAGCCCTTTCTGTTTGAGTTCCCTTTGATCGTATTACTTTTTTGTTTTGGTATCTCAGCCATCTGTGAGGAAGCAGCATAATGCAGGCTACAAACACAAGGTATCTTGCCCACGTCTAAATTTAGCATAGTATTTCTTACTTTGAGGTTGAACTCTTTAGGCTAGTTTCAAAATCGAATTTAGTAATAGCTTTATGTTTAAAAAACACTTTCAGACTTAAAAAACTTGATTGTTTGGTTGGTTACTTGGTCATAGTTAAGAAACACTTATAAAGGCGAAAAGTGGTAAGATTTTATTGTTTTTTAAAGTTTGCCTTTCTGTCTACTGAAAAAATGATTATGAGATTAGTATCTCTAAGTGTATTGTATTTGTTACTTTTACATCCTTAAACAAAAAGATAAAATTTATAGTCGAGGTGCATACAAGCTGACCCAAATAGTCACGGATATAATTAAAAATAAAAATAAAATTTATAGTTATGTGGAAGTATTTCAACAACTTTTACTTCCTGATTTATGGATGCACTCCAGGCAAACGTGCGATCATACTATCAGCAATTTGAGGAGCAACAAACCCAAAGTTTAATTGACCAGAGGATCAAAGAACATCTCGGTCAAGCAGCAGCATTCCAGCAGGTTGGTGCAGCCTATAATCAGCATTTACTCGGTCAAAGACCTCGTCTTCCTGTATTGCCTACTCCTTTAATGCCAGGAGGTGCCCCAGGGTTAATGCCTGGATTTAGGCCTCCAATGTTGCCAAGACCAGTTCCTGGTGCTCCGGGTAAATTTACATTTCTCTGACTTTGATGACATCATTTCACAATTTGCATTTTGAACTAAAATCACCTAGTTATGCTTTTTTATCAGTAAAATCTAATAAAGTAATATGAGATAAATCTTTAGACATAATAAATGCCCAAGTAGAATTTGACACATCTCTGGTTATATTTTTTCTATTGGTACAGAAATGATGCTTATTCCTTCTCTTTTTTTTCAACAAACAGTTGATGAAATTTAATTATTGACATGGAACTGAAAGATGATGTGATGAGAGCAATGTAGATTTTCTAACTAGTACTATGTCTTGAGGCCTGCTTGAGTCCATTTTAGTATTCCTCAAAATCTTGATGTTGTTACTAGGGGTATCTGTTGTTGTTCTAGGCAAAACCCCTCACCAATCTAACATATCAGTTTTAGACTATCAAGCACGGACATGTGTCCGACACGCCATTTTAAGTGTTCTTATTTATTTTATTTTTTTTAACAATCGAACACTCCTTGGACACATGTCTGGTCGTTAAATGCCCAAAACCAAATTAATTAATGTTATAGTTAACTAAATAATACTAATGCAAAAGGCAAAAGAAACTAAAGAAATAGCCACCTCTCTCATTTATCACAAAAAAAAAAAACCTCCCTCTCATTCTCAAAAAGGAATCTGCCTTCATCTTTAAAATACTTGTTTGCTGTGACTTCTCACACTCAACCAACGCCCATTGTAATTAATGTGACATTATCTGCTTTTTAGTAGACTACATTTAGTATTTTATCCTAAATTTACATATTTACTATACTAGTCATAAAAAAAAACATATTTATATTCTAGTTTTTTAGAAATTGGCGTATCTTATCGTGTTAGCGACCGTGTCCATGCTCCACAGGTTTTAGAAAAGTGAAAAACTAATGCCAAAATCAAATTTGTTAAAAACAACCTCAAATCAACTTACTATTATCGATCTTTTACGCAAACCAAATCAACCAATAAGTATACTGAAACAACCAAGCCTATTCATTTCAGTTATTGTCATCTGTTATTGATTTCGGCTTGCACCTAGTGATTACTGAATAGGATTAGATGGAACCTATGCAGGTATTGCACACTGTATATCAAATTGATTTAATTGAACTCCTTTCCTCCTTTGCCAATGTAGGATATCTACCAATGCCGCCCATGATGGCCCCACCTGGAGCTCCTATACCCGGCCAAATGAACGTTCCAGCCAGGGCACCTCCTCCTCCTGCTCCAATTCCAGGGAGCGGGCCGCAACCATCTTCGACCAATGGTGCTCCACCAATGTATCAAGCAAATCCAGCAGTACCCGGAAGTGGAGGGTATGATAGTTTTACCACCATGGCTCAACCTTCTGAGTCTAACAATTAGGACTTTTATTTTTTGTGCTGTTCTGTGTATGATATCTAAAGCTCTTCTAACTCAAAACTGAGACAATTATTCTTAAAATGTTTGAAGAGAAGTTTGGAGCCTGGAGGTTTAATGTAAGAAAAATTTATCAAGTGAGCAAAGGTTATAGTTTTTGGTGGTTGATTCCTTGCTTCTGCTTGTTTGGAGGAAGAATATATTATGTGATTATATTGTTAAAGATATTGGCCAAATCTGAATTCGTTGAAGAGCGCTTCTGTTTTTTTGTTTTAATTTCTTGTGTTTGATAATAGAGTATGTATTTGAATAATCATATGTGGTTAAGAGAGTTTTAAAAAATAAAAAAGTTACGAGTTTAATTCATCATCTATTTATCTAAGAATTAACTTTTTATCAGCAAATGTTATAAGGAATTAAAAAAAAAGCCAAATATTATAAGGGCTTTGTCCCACATCTGCTGATTTAGACGCTCATGGAAATAAAAATACTTTCATGCTTAAAATCATTTAATGTGCAAGATTTCAATGACATTTTATGTTGCCTAATAATTAAGAAGTTATGGATTCGAATGAATTTCTTCCCCAACTCATTATGACTGATTTAATTGTAGAGGTGCTCAACTGTTACGTGATCAACTCCAAATGGATTTAATCAATTGATAATCTATTGATGACTTTTTGGACTTCTAAATAAGAATCTTTTTGTCAACATAAGCAGTGCTCTAGTGACATCTTGTACGACCTAATAATCATTTAAATAAGAAAAAAAAAAAAACTTTTTTGATTTTGTTGTTGTATGGATTTCTTTGCGAGAACCCTTTTTTTTCACGAGTCAAGTCCTCGTACATTCAACGATTCACCGGAATTTCCACCAATAATTCTTTAGTTGAGGATAAATAATAATGAACATATATATATATATATATACATATTTTTTCATACAATTAGACAAAATAACCTCACATTTCATTTTACAGTTACAACTAAAACTCATTTTGCAAACTATTTTTCTAACATAGTTAAGCCTCTACTTGGGCCAAAAAACCATGGAATGATTTTTTTTCTTCAAATTTTTTCCCCTTTTCTTATTCCTGTAGAGTGGGAAAACTACTTTTGAATACTTATTCACAAGCAAATAAAATCACATTCTTACAGAAAGACAAAACTGAAACAGGAAAGTCAAGAACTGTTTTTATCACGCATGATTGAAGCTTTTTCATACCTGGCTTTCTCAATCTCCCTCCCTAGAAAATCCAAAGTTGTATCCGTGACGTGATTCGGGGAACAGCCCGAATCCAGCATCATCTTCAAGAATCTGTAAGCATCCTTAAACCGACCTGCTTTGCTGTGAACTTCAATAAGTGTATTAAAAGTGACAACATCTGGGTTTATTCCATTGCTCCTCATCTGCTCAAAAAGCTTATTAACTTCATCCATTCGGCCTGCCTTCCCAAGCGCATTAATCAATGTGTTGTACATTACGATATCGAGATAGCCACCCTGCTCCATGAGTTTATCCAGGACCGAACTAGCGAGATCCGCTCTACCCATCTTTCCAAGTCCTTGAATTATCACATTGTATGTGGCTATATCAGCTGGACAAACCTTCTCGCCCATTTCGTTAAATATTCCCCATGCCTGGTGAAAATATCCCTTTTTCACAAATGAACTCAACATTGAATTGTAAGTGTACCTCATTGGGTTGACACCCATATCACTGAAGATCTCAAATAACTTGCATGCTAAGCTCAATTTTCCTTTTGCTAGAAAAATAGACAGAAATGTATTGACCATATCGATATCGAATGAGTCGATACCTTTTGCTTGAACTCGTCGCCCCTTACCAATAGCAAATGGTTGCAAAGAATGGCTTGTAGACCTTGCAAGGTTAGCCAAAAGATCTGCATGTGGGGATGATGACCAATTGTCAGCATCCTTTTCTTCTGTGTTTTTCATAATATCGTCAATATCAGCTTCGAATAGAGAAGATGCTCTTGAACTTATAATCTCATTCAAATCTCCCTTTGTAGAGAACAAAGCTGAGTAGTCTTTCCTTTTACTTTGTTGATCTTTCATTAAATCCTCCATATTGGCCTTCCACTTGAGAACACTCGGGACCAAATCCCCTTCTCTAATGTACTTCATGAGCCTCTCTAACCTGTCCCACCGGCCTTGCTTGTGCATTGCAATCAACAGAGATGTGACAGTAATTAGATCAACGCTAAAGCCTCTCGCTTCCATTTCTTCGACCAATTGTAGTGCTTCCTCAAGCCATCCCTCTTTACAAAGTTGTAGCACAATGATGCTGTAGGTAACACCATCCACGAATTGACCCTTTTTCTTCAAATCACAGAATAGAGAGTAGCTAGCTGCAGCTCTGCCATTCCTAAACAATCCATCCATCAGAATATTATATGTCCAAGGAGACGCTCTAACACCTTCCTGCACCATTCGATCAAAAAGTTGACATGCTTCGATAACTTTCCGAGCCTTGAATAGCCCATCAAGGAGAGAATTATAAACAATGGTATCGGGGATAAATCCATTGTACTCCATTTCATTAAAAATCACGGTAGCATCGTCCATTCGGTAAGCTTTACAGCAACCCTGAATTATGACACGATATGTGAAGGCATCAGGCTCATGACCTGATCCTTTAAGTTCCTCCCACACAATAAGTGCATCCTTGACCTTCCCTACCAAACAGAGCACATGAATAAGACTATTATATGTACACAAATCCGGACCGAAAGACTCCGTAACTAAGCTCTTTTGCTTCATTTCTTTGAACAGGGCAAGAGAAGTATCCAGATAACCCCAGCATCCAAAAGCATGAATGCATATATTATAGCCACAGACATTAAACCCAAATGCCGTAATTGCTCTAAGCTTGTCAAAAACCTGTTTGAATTCAACTCTCATGTCTGATTTCCTAAGGGCAACCAGCAATTCATTACAAGCAAGTGCATTGGGCAAGAAGGCAACACTAGCTGCAGCAACAATACCTTCTTGCCCTCCATTATCAAAAGCATCAATCAGCTTAAAGAAAATCGACAAGGCCAAACCCACCTGACCTTTCCTGACCAGAGCAACAAGCACAGAGTTGTACGTGTTGAGGTCCAAGCTAGTTCCCAACTCTTCCATATGGTCTAAAATTTCAAGGGCATCGTCGAATTTACCCGACTTGATAAATGCATCAAGAAGGACCTTGGAAGTGTGAGAATCAACAGAGATGCCGTCTCGCCTCATCGAGGAGAGTAAAGGGGGGACCTCATGGAGGTATCCAGAGCGACAAAGGATACGGCAGATTAGCGAATATGTGGAGGCTAAATGGTTGTAATTCGGGCTGAGAGAACACCATTTGAAGAAATCGAGCTTCTTCAAAGGATGAACAGACCTGTTATGGAGGATTTGAAGGATGAGATGCTCCGATATTGGAAGTGAATGGTGCTGGAGGGTTCGAGTACCCGATTTCGATAGGGCTTTGGTGATGGAAGCCACAAGGAGGAGATCAGCCAATTGAAACAGAGTTGATGAAACCCTCGATTCCATGGCAACGAAACGACCTACTATCCCATTGCATTTGCATTCACATTTCTAATGAAAGCTTCAGAAATCCTCTCTGATTATTCAGTGAAAAAACAAATGTAGAATCTGACTAAAAATTATGCTAATACCTTCACATTAAAAACAAGAAAGTAATGACATCAATTACACGTTTAACCTGTTCTTTGTTTCTTTTTTCTAAGCTTAAATGGGGGAATTCAACAACATATATGGGAAATCAATATTAACCCAGAAAGGGAGGATCAAATGCCTCAGTACACAATGTGCATTTGTGAAGAGTTCACCATCATCACCAATCATACAAACACTGCATAATAGATAAAATGGGCAAAATAAGGTCGTAAGAAAATCAAGGAAACTAAATTGATAATTTCTATTTGCCAATGTGTGCCTAGCAAGAACAATAAAGAAATGTTTGTATATGTAGAGCCAGTAACTTCAAGAGATTATTCCAATCGATGATCTCATAATCAAAAGGATTCCATGAAGCTCTAATTGATATACCACTGTTATTAAACCTCACGAGATAAATTTCTCAACGTAAAGCTCTGATATCACAGTGAATTGAAATATATGAGCTACAAGCAAAATCATACTTATCAGATATAAAGAAAATCAAACCCTACCGGACTTTTTCAGACCTAAAATCGCCGGAGCTAAAGAAGATGCAGCCGGAGAAGAAGAGATTGACGGCGCGTTTGATTTCACTTCAGACGAAGAAAACCGATTTTCAATTCGACCCGACTCTGTGAACCCACGTTTGGAGTTTGACCCGACCCTACTCAAGAAACCGGGACAATACCCAACAATTTCCACACAGTCTATAGCTTTGTACAAGAATTTTCATTTGAAATTTTGGAAATTTTTTTGTTTAAAAAATTGGGTTGTTTCAAAGTTGTATTTTGAGTAGGGGTGATTTCGGTTCGATTTTTGTCGGTTTTGTACCAAACCGACAACCGAACCGATATCTTCGGTTTTCAAAAAATTGATCCGATCCAATGTTCAATAAAGTATAGAACTATTGGTTCGGTTTTTAATTGGTTCGATTCGATTTTGGATCCGATCCGATGTCCAATTTTTTTTTTAATATATCAAAAATATTTTTTTGAAAAATCTCGTAAACAACAATATTTTTAAAGGTTGGAAGTATTTTTAAACTTATTAAAAATTATTTAAAGATGTTTTTTACTTGAAATAGAAGGGAATTAAGACAATCTTCAATACTTTCGAAAATCTTCAAAATAATGGAAGTAAGATGATTTTATATGACTTATTGACAAAATATATATTTATTTATAATCTCAAAAAATATATACATACATATTTCGGTTTGGATCGGTTTTTATTGGTTTTTTAAAATAAAAATCGGAACCGATCCAATATTTTCGATTTTTTCAAATTACAAACCGATATGTTTGATTTTGTGCTAAAAAACCGATCCGATCTATTGGATTGGATTGGATCGGTTCGGTTTTTCGGTTTTTTGTTGCACCCCTAATTTTCAGTATGTCGACAATAAATATATTTTCCAAATGAATTTTATTTGATTTGTAACCCCATTCACGAACCTGCCTAAATAGAAGGAAAAAAAAAGGCCAAAATATATGTATAAAGTGTGGTTTGAACTATGCTTATTTTGATTTATTAAAAATTTGGAACACAAATGACAAACAAAATTTTATTAGTCTCAAATAAACGTGAGAGTTATTGATTCTCGAGATGAAACTTGTATATCAAAAAGTTAAACTAAATTATCATCAAATAATAAAATCATCACGAAACAAACATTTTTAATGTCGAATAACTATTTTCAAGATTAAATTGAATAATGCAACTAATCATTCTAGCCAATATGCTACAAGTGATTAAGGAGTGACTTAAGTAGTAAAAAAGGACTTTAAATGCTTAAATTGATGAATTCGATTGGCATTTTGAATTTGAGGTTTTTTATTTTCTTTTTGGTTGTTGTTGGAGCGACCACCCTCTTTGACGGCCATTTGAGTGAGTTTTTTCATTTTTAGTATATATCAGAGAAAGAAGACAAATACCAATTATTAAGATTAAATCTGCTTGGACATTTGTTGTGATTTGTTTATTTGTTATGATTTAAACCGTCTAAAAAAAAAATCTCACACTATCCCTCTCGCAGCCGCACATCTGTAAGAACTCTTTTCTATTTCCCACTTTTCTTTCTCTGCTGCGCCAGTTTCCATTTTCCCCTTTTCATTCTTCTGCATTTACTCCGGCGACCTCCGCCGGCCACCGGCATCGTTTTTTCTCTCTTCTCTTCCTCTCTCCGATCATCTTTTCTTCGATTTACACCTCAGAATCTGCGTTTTTTTCGAGCCAAAAATGGCCACTGCTTTATCTTCTTCGCAAGCTCTTCAAACCCTTCTCTGCAAAAACCTCCCCGTTTCTCTATCCTCTTCATTGGTATCAATTCCTAAGCCTTTACCTGTTTTTTCCCACTGCCATCGCTTCCTTCCTCTAACCCACTTCGCCAATAATCGCCTCCGCCACTTCCGCCGTGGCCTTGTAGTTCGGGCCGAGTCTAACAATGGCGTCGAAGGTACTCGCCCTTACGATTTTGATCTGTTTACTATTGGTGCGGGCAGTGGGGGTGTGCGAGCTTCCCGCTTTGCTGCTAATTTTGGGGCCTCTGTCGCGGTTTGTGAGCTTCCTTTCTCGGCTATTTCGTCGGATACGGCTGGTGGTGTTGGTGGGACGTAAGTTTTTAATCTCTTCTTAGTTTGATTGTATGTAATTTCAGTATTCCTCGTTTGAATTAATCAACATGGAATCATTTAGTGGTCAAGAGGGTCTTAAAAAAGTAAGAGGGGATGAGTTTAGTCCACACTGATCATCCATAGTGACCACCTATTAGTAATTAATTTGTAGTATCAGGACAATAGTCCAACTGGCCTAGACAGTCACTGAAAGACTGAATTGGGGTGTTTTCAATATATGTTGGCTGTATAACCTCGATGGAGTGGTTTAGTGGTTGAGAGAACTTTGACTAGCTAATGGATTCCATCCATGAGAGTCGCCTATCTAGGAATTAATTTACTACGAGTTTTTTTTTATATCCAAATGTTGTAGGCTATAACTTTATGTCTCGTGATATTAGTCGAGTTGCTCGTAAGCTGGCTCAAACAGTCACAAATATAAAACAAAAATTGTATGTTGGCTCTATGCAAGAATTTTTTTGAAGGGTAGGTTGTGAAATGATAATTTAGGAACCCCCGAGGATGGCTATCACAAATTTGAATTGGGTATGGGATGATATGGGTCATGGGCACACACTTTATCAATCAAAACGTTTTCGTTTCCTGTAAAAAAAATCCAAATATTATGGATGGACACATACTTTGTCTTTATTTTATAGAAAATGGCATTTCACTTTGTTGTTCGTGTGATGTTATGTTCTTAAAATTGAAAGTCTTTCGGTTCCTATGTGTGTTTTCATCAGGTGTGTCATTCGTGGATGTGTACCAAAGAAGCTACTCGTATATGCGTCAAAATATGCTCATGAATTTGAAGAAAGTCATGGCTTTGGATGGAAATATGACACTGAACCAAAGCATGATTGGAGCACCTTGATTGCTAACAAGAATGCTGAATTAAATCGACTAACTGGTATCTACAAAAACGTTCTGAAAAATGCCGGTGTTACATTGATCGAAGGCCGTGGAAAGGTGGGGTTAGACTGTGAGTTCACTATTTTAGTATTAAATGTTATCATTCTACTTTTCAAACATTTTTGCTCTGAAATTTTTTATTGGAGACCGTTTTTGTAGGAGTCTCCCTTGCTTACCTGAGCGTTTTTTTTGTATGCCATTTTGTTCTTTCATTCTTTTCTCAATTAAAGTTGTTCATCATCTAAGAAGTCATACAATTGTATGCATTGGACTTGTTAAACAATCATTAAATGCCATCCATTTCAACAAAATATCTACAGATTGTGGATGAACACACTGTTGATGTAGATGGGAAACTCTATTCGGCTAGACACATTCTAGTGTCAGTTGGGGGGCGACCTTTCATTCCTGACATTCCTGGTAGTGAGTATGCAATAGATTCTGATGCTGCCCTTGAATTGTCGTCCAAACCCGAGAAGATTGCCATAGTTGGAGGTGGATATATTGCTCTTGAGTTTGCTGGCATCTTCAACAGTTTTAAAAGTGAAGTTCATGTATTTATACGGCAGAAAAAAGTGCTAAGAGGCTTTGATGAAGAGGTGAAATATTGATGGCGGTTTTATTCTTGTTTGCTCGACAAGTTTCCTACACTCCAAAGCTCTCATGTCTTTCTTTTTCTTTTTTTTGGTTTAAGATTAGAGATTTTGTTGGAGAACAGATGTCTCTAAGAGGAATTGAATTTCATACAGAGGAGTTACCACAGGCTATCCTTAAATCAGCAGATGGGTCATTCTCTCTCAAGACTAACAAAGGAACGGTTGAAGGCTTTTCACATGTTATGTTTGCAACAGGACGCAGACCTAATACAAGGGTACACTATTACAACATTGATGAGAATTTCCTTATGCAAGATTAACATTGAATTATTGATATGTCCTCGAAGCATGCTTGAATATTGCCAATAGTTTTTTCTGTAACAATCTTATTATAAGTGAGAATCTGGATAATTTTTTTTTTTGGGAAACCGGGAAATCGGAGCTTTGCTCTGCTATACCCGGGGTAACCATGCTTGTCCCTAGGCCTGGTTAAAATTGGAACAAAAGGAAACTATGATCTTAAACTTTTGTAAGCATACCTTTTGTTTTTGGAAAGAAAAAAAAAATTGTATTTTTTTCTTGTAGTTGCGTTGTTGACTTGTAAGAAGAACCCTACCTGAAACAGAAAAGGAAATGATATTTCAACTAGTCTAATTCTGTCCTTGAAAGTAGTTACAATACAAGGTTACGAGTGCATTGCTGGTTTAATTAATGCTACTCATACTTGTTTGCAGAACTTGGGATTGGAGGAAGTTGGTGTACAAATGACCAAGAATGGAGCAATTGAGGTAGCGACTCGTTGGCTAAGTATTTTTTTCTTTTACATAAATCTTTTATGAACCTTATTTCTGTCTTTTCAGGTTGATGAATACTCCTGTACATCAGTTCCTTCAATTTGGGCTGTTGGAGATGTTACAGATAGAATAAACCTGACTCCTGTTGCTCTAATGGAGGGTGGAGCATTAGCTAAAACTATATTCCAGAATGAGCCTACAAAACCTAATTATAGGTATCTATATCTTGTAATAATTCGTTAGTATGTGGTGTTTTGTCATGTGTGATCTGATGAAATCTCTGGAATGTTTTCTTTACTGCCCAGTGCCCAATATGATCATTTCTTCTTCTGTTTTTTTGTATTGCAAACATGATATGAAGTCATCTACATTTTGTTTTTTGTTTATTAAGAGCCATTCTTCACAGCAAATTTTTTCAGAGTGCCAATTTAAGAAATAAATTTAGTTCTAGGATGAATTCTTCTTTGCATGGTAACTTAAGTAAGTTCTTTAAGTTAACCTTTCGTTTCAATTGGACACTTCTCTAGCTAGGCTTACATTTTTCCAAGTCAATAACGTGATGACCAGACATTTATTGTGGTTTCTCTGCCGCAAGAGTGGTTGGAGTGTGTTTTGGGAGATGGGTCATCACGAGTGAAGGAGGTGTAAAATGAGAGGTGGTAGGAGGGAGGGACACTATTGGTTAGAAATGGTCCCTTTAGAAGGGAGGATGTGGGAAAATATTTTGTACAAAAAGTATAAGTAAATTTGGAAGAAATTGAGAGTGGCAGGTTGATTTGTAGGAAGGAAAGGTGAACTTTTGAATTATGATTTTAGAGGGGGAGGAAAATGCAAGTGAAAACATATTTTTTCGTTGATGAAATGAAAATATTAAAAAAAGACTGATTTTCGAATTGCCTTCCTTTTTCTTCTCTCCAATCAGGCCTAAGGTAGCTGCTCTAAGGTCTTTATTCTAAAGTTGTCTAGGCTTACAGATCAAGTCATAGTCAGGTTTTTTTCTTGGGGCTTAGGTAAAAAATTGGTATCTCTATTTCTATTAGAGTAATCATTCTTTGGAAGAAGTTTCCTTTTTGGGTGCGGCCAAAGCTTTTGTGCTGTGGTGGTTTATGTCTGTGTATAAGAATTAGGGTGCTTTATTATAAGGTGCTTCTATTATCTTGTGAGTGTTTTGGTGTCTACTTTTTAAGGAAGCCTTTTTTTTATTGCTATAGAACTTCTTGAATATCAATGAAAACTATCTTTTGAGAAACCTTATACTTGAGTTGGGTTTTTTTCCGTAATAAAGTTGTATGACTTTTAGTATTTGGAAAACCATTCATT
>JBBMKA010000002.1:1488297-1524284 GCA_037833695.1 Sechiopsis laciniata
AGGAAAATGTAGCATAAATCATTCCATTTTTATACCTAACACTTTTACCCTATCTATCTTTAACCTTAATTTAAAAATATTTCTATATTTTTTTTTAATATCTAAACATATTTACATTTCCCGTTTAAAATTTATATATAAAAATTAAAACTTACAATACACGTTTTGTTACGATATAGATATACGATATATACAATTTTAATTTCAATACAAGTTTTGTTTCACGAGTTAACAACCTTGATTGGATACTCTTGGGTATTAGGGGATCTCACCATTTTGTGGGTTAAATGAATTTTTAAGTTGCAATATTTGATATCATATGGTTTGAAATCTATGTGAGTGATATTTGTACAAGATACAACTTTAATTTATTGGACATCGGTTCGGATCCAAAACCGAACCAAACCAATTGAAAATCGATCCAATGGTTTGTCAATTATTGGACATCGGTTCGGATCCCATTTTTGAAAAACCGAATGTATCGGTTCGGTTGTCGGTTTGATATAAAATCGACGAAAACCGAATCGAAATCACCCCTAATTAAAATGATAAATTTCAAGTCAAATATAAAAGAATTATCATGGATTTATCTAGTAGGCCAAGAGTATCTTAAAAATCTAATAAATTAAAGATTTAATACATAATGATTACCTACTTAAAAAATAATTTTTTAAATTGAATGGGTCAATGATGCAATGATTTCATTGTTTGTTTATAAACTAGTTCAACACCAACATCACACGTTCGATCCCGAGAATCGATATTTGTCCCCCTTCCTCGATATGAACTAAAAATAATAATAATAATAATT
The DNA here is from genome assembly GCA_037833695.1 of Sechiopsis laciniata. NCBI lineage: Eukaryota > Viridiplantae > Streptophyta > Magnoliopsida > Cucurbitales > Cucurbitaceae > Sechiopsis > Sechiopsis laciniata. The sequence continues at coordinate 1,489,109 of JBBMKA010000002.1, forward strand.
TTTTAAGAATTTTCTTGACATAAAAATATTGTACAGTTAGATGGTAAATCTAACTCAGATAATCACAAATATATATAGAGGTGATGGTTAAAAACCATATTTACCTTAAAAAGGTGAAGCAATAATTATATAGAAATCAGCACGCAATAACTCACATAAGACTAGGGAAACAAAATTGAAAAATTATGTGGATAATTTTAAGAAAATAATTACAAATCTAAACATATTTTAAAGTATTTGTAAATCTATTTTTTATTTTAAATTTAATTAATAATATAATTTTATAGTGCCTATTATACCCTTACTTTACGACGATTTGCGTGTGTTGTATTCTTTTTATTTTTTTTTCATATCGGCGTTGAGCAGCTATGGTGGGATGCTGGCCGCCAATTTGCAACTTTTTTTTGCTTCGTTTTTTTAAGGCTAAATTATAGAAAATACTCGTAGACTATAAATTTTGTGTAAAAAATGTCTCGAAATTTTAAAAATTTTAAAAATGCACCTAAACTTTTAGCAAAAGTTTCAAAAATAATATTACAGTTAAATTTAGATGCAAATCGTTAAAGTTTGGTTTAAAAAATACTCCAAACTCTTAAAAAGTTTCAAAAACGCCCTTGAATTTAAAAAAATAAAAATAAAATCATAAATACTCTTGACTTAAAAAAAAAACATAAAAAATATCACTCAATAACTTTTAAATTAAAAATATCACTTTTATTTGAATAGTGAGTTTGGTCTTATAAAAACTTTTAAAATATTTTTACTAAAGATTTATTTATTTTTATTTTTATTTTTTATTATTATTATTTTTTTACATTCTTGTTAAAATAGTTATCAAATAGAACCTAAATTATTGTTATGATAAATTTAGAAACATAAATGAATATTTTGAAGTAGAGATTTTTTCAATATCCAAAGTTTAAAGATAATTTATAATTTATTTTATCGATTTCAACAAAATAATAATAAATTTTTTATTTATTTTTAGCTAGAATTTATTTAAATAATTGAGTTACTTTTTTGTAATTTTAAAACTAAATCAATTGACGAGTAAACGATTTTCATCCAAATGTAACCTCATAAATAATTTTTGAACAAAGCATATTACACATTGACCTTAAAAAAACTTTTAAAATTATTTGTATTTAAAAACAGTTATTCTTTTTTTTTTATTCATATGTTTTTTCTCCGTAAAAATAAATATATTATTAACTTTTTAATAATAATATGACCAAATAAGTTGCAAAATTTAAAATCTATAATCATAACCATCGTTCATAACCTTTAAAAAAAGAACCAAATTGTTGAAGGGATAAATTTTGAAACATAAATGAATATTTTGAAGTAGAAATTTGTTTAATTATTCAAAGTTTAAAGATATTTATCATTGTTTTTATCAAATGTTAGCTTGAATTGAAAACTAAATGAATTGAAGTAGAGTAAATCATCTACAAATACCAATTCTCGGGATCGAACCTATGACGCTGGTGTTGAACTGGTTTACAACCAAACAATGAAACCATTGTGTTGCCGACTCATTCAGTTCATCTCAAAATCAATTGACAAATGAGTAACTAATTAATCTCATAAATGCTAGAGGTATCATCACATTTTCAACGTGGAATCCTCAACATTTATTCAAATATAAACAATTAATATTTACATAAAAATCATTCATAAATTAGAAATACTAAAGTAAAATTTGTTTTTTACGAACCCAATTAATATGTATAATATTGTTGAAATAAAACTTTAACATTTTTTTTAATGTTTCTTAAGGCTAAGGGTATTTTTGAACCATTTTAAAAGTTTAGGGGCATTTTTGTAGCCAAACTTTAATAGTTTCTATCCAACTTTAACGGTAAGGACATTTTTGAAACTTTTATTAAAGTTTTGGGGGTAATTTTGACACAACCTTCAAAGTATAGGAACATTTTCTATAATTTAGCATTTTTTTAAAAAATCTAAATTTTTTAGTTTTTTAACTTGTTTTTATTATTTTTCCCACCAATATCTTTTAAAAAAATTAATTACGTCCATCCATTCTTTAAAAACTTCATGATTTTTTTTTTTTTTGTTCTTTTTAAATCTTCGTTTTTACTTAATTCTTTTTTTATCTACCATTAGGTGGATTTCAATTTTCTGGCTTTTATGTTCCAAATGTCAAATTGTCTAAGATTCTATTAAGGTTGCATTAAGGATTTTTGAAGAGCAAAATTATAATGATATCTTCTATAATCTAATAATTATACGAATACTTGTTCTTTCATCTTTTTCTAAAAATACAATTACTCTAAAAAAATAGCAAAAAGAGTAATTATTATTAATGAGCATTGTCACAATTTTTTTTACATAATACTGATATTAATTAGTATTTATAATACAATATTAATAATGAATGTAAATATTTAAGAATTTGTTTACATTTGTAATTAGGTTGTAAGAAGCAATATAATTTTCTTTTTAAAAAAATTACAGTACTTATACATAACAGGATGAATACCACAAAAAATTTATCCATAAATCCTTTTTTATATTAAAACTTTTTGTATTAATAAATAAATACAGATTTAAAATTTTAAGAGAAACTTTTATAACCTAAGAATCGTGTGACTACTTGTTCATTCAATTTTTTTTGTATAAAAATATGGTTGCCTTAAAAAAAATAACAAAAAAGTCATTGATATTAATGAGTATTTCACATATTTTTCTTATAATATTAGTATTAATGGATTTTTATCATACCATGTTAAAATATATTAATGATTATGAATATAAATATTTTAGAATTTGTCTACATTTGTAATTAAGTTGTGAGAAGAGCTCATCTAGTACAGTGTTCCTAAAAAATAATTACAGTACTTATATATAACATGATTGATACCACAAAAATAATATGGAAATCGTAATGGATGAACTATTCTAACAAAATAATTACAAATTTAGTCAAATTTGAAAATATTTGCATCAAATAACGGTTCAATAGTGTATTATTAATACTCATTAATAAAATATTATTTATTATTACTACAGTATTATGTATTATTAATACATTATTATAATTATTAATACAATATTGTGGATTATTAATACCGTATTATTATTAATACCTATGATCATGATTGCTATTTTTTTTAAATGACCATATTTGTATTTATTTTATGAATTTGACTACTCTGGTAAGTTTCCCAAAATAATATAATAAATCCTTATTTATTTAAAACCTCTATTTATTTATTAATACATAATTAAAAACTTTATGAAATTACCATCATTTTGTTTTCGCACAATTTTTCTTTAGTCTAAAACAATTATGACTTTTACAGTTCAATATATTTGAATAATCAAATAAATACATTTTTATTAATCTTTTTCAATTTTTCGAAAAAAGAGTTCATTCTAAAAGTTGATGATATGTTCAGACACATTATTTATGTAGTATTAATATATTAAATTTTAGAATCTGATTATTTCTTTAATACTATATATTCATAAAATTACTATTAAATAATACAAATAAATATAATGTTTTATGAATTAATACTCATATATGAGATAAATACATATAAATACAAAAGATATCTCAATTGTGAAATAAGATATTAATTCGGTATTTATACCAAAGTAAAAGGAATACAGTATTCATAGATAACATGATCATACCTCAAAAACATAAGTAATAGAGAAATTGTATTGGATAGGTTGTATTATGAATGCTCATTGATACAATATTATGTATTGTTAATACATTATCATACGGAAAGTACGTGATAATACTTATTAATACCAATGACTATAATTGTTTTTTTTTCTGTAAAAACAAATAGTTGTTAAATTTTTTTTTTTTAAATAACCATATTTGTAATTATTTTTAAAATTTGACTAAATTGGTAAGATTCCATATTTATTAATACATGACTAAAGATTTTATGAAATCAATCTCACCTTGAAGTATTAATGTATTAAGTTTTTTTTTTCTTTATTAAAATTATTGTATTAAATTTTGGCACTGTATTCACAAACCACTGTTAAATAATTAATAAATAATAAAAATAAATATAACGTTTGATGAATTAATACTCATATATAAGATAATACTAAAGATATATTAGTCGCAAAATACACAATTAATTTAATATTTAACCAAGTAAAAAAAAATGTTATACTTATACATAACATGGTCAATAACAAAAAAAAAAAAAAAAATGCATAAACTCTTTTTTATCTAAAGCTCGTATTTATTTATTCATACAAAATTAAAGAAATAAAAACCTAAAAAAACCCTCTATCAAATTAAAAAATGGATGGAAAAAAAATTTCTATAAAATTCCATGATTTTGGCAGAATTTTAAGGCAACAATTTTGCATCATGAAATTTTAGGCAAAGTCCACGATTTTGTTTTTATGAATAAGGGGGCAGTACCGTACTTTTGTATTAATACAAATTATTTTTTCTTTATTCAATAATTATTTTTGCTAATTTTTCATATTTGCAATAAGTTTCACTTTTAAACTTTGCCCAACAAAATTCACCTTAAAATTGGGAGAAATATAGGGGGGAAAAGATGAAATAGATAACAAAAGAGTACCTGTCATGATAGCTGTAGTCCAACTCCAAACCAAGCCAACTTCCTTTTGAAGTCAATTACACACAACTTGGTTGGTTACACTTTTTTTTTTCTTTTTAGAAATCGAAAAATCAGTGTATCATTCCAATACATCCAGAGTAATTACGTCCGACCTTAGGCCAAGTACCGAGAGGCATTGAAGGAATGGAAACACGAGAAATGTGTATAAATTAATGTCACATATTAGTTTCAAACCTGATATCTTAAGAGGAGTACACCCCCAAAGCCCAAGCCTTCGCTCACCCATTGGGGACGTTGGTTGCACCTAAATTGTAAATGAAAAGCAAGCAGTACTATTTCAATATGCCTCAAACCAATTAAAGTCTTAAGATTTTGAGTTGTTCCAATTCAGCCTGGTCAACTAAGACAGTTTTCACACATCATAACACCTTCAATCCAAACATTTACAACAAAAGGAAACTTATTATACACCAAAAACCAGACCAAACTAGACATGGCCAAATAAAGAATTGAGTTCTGACCATGTTTCAAAGAATACAATAGTCGTAAGGAGAACATGAACAATCTGGAATTCAATAGTTACATACAATATGTGCGTGTCGAAACCTCGCCGAGGTGGCCTAAACTTATTCTCCAAAATCCTAAGTTTAAGTTGATCTAAATGGAAAACGTAATAATTTAGCTCAAGCCTCCCAGTGACCGGGCACGTAAGACCCCAGTCAAAAAAAAGATGTAGGGGGTAACCAATTGAGTAATTAGAAATAAAATGAGGGGGTTCATCAGCAAATGACTGATCTTTGCAATATGAAAGAGATCACTTTTATAGGGGTTGAAAAATAACTAATATGTTCTCACTTGGGACTCCATATAGTTGGATTTATGTGTCTGCTCTGCTTGTAACTGCACCTTTATCACATCTAGATTGCATTTAATCCTGCAAGCTGGCGTAACTTCTCACAGACTATGAATGTGATTGTGGTTTGTGGACCTAATCTTGCAAATATGGCTAGACCCCTGAAAAATACTCTGGAGTCAGCAACCTGATCTTCGACAAAGCACTTTTAAGTGCTAATAAAAATGCATGTTTCTTTGCATATTTCGAAACAGTAATACAGCAATAACTTTGTTTTTTTTAAAAAAAAAAGGATAACCACGCCCGTCCCTAGACCAGGCATCAAGAGATATCAAAGGAATGGAGTCACGAATGTGGAACCTTGAGAGGAGCATACATTCAAAATCCATGTCTTCAACCAACTGTGACACCCCTTGGGGGCTAGCAATAACTTTGTTTTGATAGGAAACGGTAACTTTTCATTGATAGTTGAAAAGTACAAATAAAGCCTATCGAATCAGTTACAAAAGATGGTGTCAATGAGTAAATAAAAAAGATAGGTCATAGTTACAAAAAGGGGGAAACCTATGACTCCAAGAAATTCCGGTATGCATAGTGGCTTCAGCGATAGTGGTGAATTTGTGTGTCATTAAAAGTCCTAGTGTTTCTTTCACCCCCACCATTTCCAGAAGAATATATGTAATACAGCAATAATGAAACTTTATTGTGCAAATATAAATTATGTCTACACAGTTTCTAAAAAAAATATATGTACCAATATACATACTCACCCTTTGTAAAGTGCCAGAGGCCCTTCCGTTCGTATAACCTGAAATTAGGAGATGATCAAAATGTTAAATCATTGCTATGCAAAACAAGAACGAGTTGATGAGATTGGAATTGAAATGCAACTCAGAGGTAAATGTGTTTACATGAAATACTTGTTTTTTTAATCGTCCTGAATTAGGCTAGTGGTTAAAGAAGGCCGAGGAGATCTAAGGGGTTATGGGCTCAATCCATGAAAGGTAACTACCTAGGGATTAATTTCTTAAAAGGTTCCTTGACATCTAAAAGTTGTAGGGTCAAACAGGTTGTAGAATAATCGAGGTACGCATAATCTAGTTTAAACACACATAAATTTACGTAAATCGATAACATTGAAGGATTAAATAACATCTGGGTAAGATAAATAAATTTAAATAAATCAATAACATTGATGCTGCAAGAAAGTTATATCGAATAGCAAAGAAATAGAATACTATTAAAGTTAGAGGGTTTTCGCTTGCTAGGCACAGCACAAATTCCCACTCCGACATTGGTGCTAACGTTTATTAATGCAGAAATATGCATGGGCTAAAATGGGAAGGATAAGCAATCACATTCATAAGCATATAAATCCAATATATACGACTCTATATGCATATCAAGAATATATTTAGATACAAGACAAAGAACGAGCAGAAAAATGGCAGGTCGTGTACCTGATATGCGCAATGAAGTCCATTCTTGTAACTTCCAGCTCTTTTAGACTCACGTTGTAACATGAGACGTGTTTTAATCATGTCAATAGGTGTTGTCATGAGAGTACTCACCACACCCGCTAGTGTACTTGATCTTCACAATGGTGAAGCACAAGGTAAGTCATTGGTATAAATTATGAACAATCAATCAAGATTTAAACTATTGAAATTGAGGCAGCTGAAAATTATTTTGTCATAATCGAAAAAATGGCTACTTTGCATGATCATTTAAAATGCATGGCTAAAAAAGAAATTTGCCTAGCTGAAAATTATTTTATTAACAAAGTTCAAATGGAACTCATGCCAATTGGAAAATTTTCATTGAGATGGCAATCTAAAAACCAAAGCAAAGTTTTGGAACTTTTTTTTGGATAAGATACCAATTAACAACTTAACAAACTAATCTGTAAAAATGAAAAAATCCAAGTGCATTTTTTTCACTGGCAAATCCTTCTTAAGTTATTGTTGTCAAAAGAACATTAAACTTCAAGGTAAAGCTTTCTCGATACTTTGGGGAGAGGTCCTAAGTCCCAGAACCGATTCAAGTCCTTTAAGCTTCAATTCAAATTTAAACATATTTTGGGGTATTTAGAAAAATAGAGTTGTTATTTTAATAAATAAAAGGACCGAGGTCCCCAAGGGGTGACACGGTGGTTGAAGACTTGGGCTTTGAGGATATGCTCCCTTCAAGATCTTGGATTCGAAACTTACCTGAGACATTACTCCTTCGATGTCTCTGGTGCTTGGCCTAGGGACCGTGGTTACCCTTATTTCAAAAAAAAAAGGACCGAGAGGCTTGGGATCATATTCGTTTTTTGGTCCCCCGTTGGGCTTCCTCCAACAGGATCTTACAATTTCATTTTGTTTAGAGCGTGTATTTACTTTTTCCTCAAAACTCCAAATACTTGTTCAAGGACAGACTCCTTGTCCTCTTAGCCATTTTATAGCCGTTACGGTTAATATGCTAGTAAATTGGTAATGAAGAGAAGAAATATGCTAGTAAATTACCCAAAAAAAGCAAACTTTCATTAGCAAGAACATTGGTAGAGATAGTTCATAGTTTCATACATGAGATGCAAAGGAAATCCTTCTTGTAAGGGTGTCCACTTTACTAAAACCTGAAAAAAAAAAAATATAAAAAGTAAAGCTTTAAGAAGTAAGCTTGCAGAACTACCACATATACATACAGTTCAGAAATCAGAAACTGTAGAATTACTTCATGCATATTCAAAATGACAAGAAAATGCTTAGAAATAAACCTGCTTAGATTCATCGTATGTCGCCAGCTGTGATGCTGTCAAAGCACCTGCTCTGGCCATAGCAGGACCAAGTCCCTTCCAAAGGGCTTTTAGTCCCTCCTCAGAAACAATTCTTGACATTTCTTTGATTGGCCCCCTGGTTGAGTTCGGATTCATTTGTAATCGCACCTGCTAACAATATATAGTTTTAAGACCAAGCTATATTGAGAAGTAATGAGAGTCCATATTAATGATCCACCTTGAGAACTTCAGTTGGATTGGTGAGAGCGGTTGCAACAGCACCAGAAATAGCACCAGATCCAATCTTAACAAAGATATTACTAGACCCGAAAACCAAATCAGAGGCATACTTTGACGGTTCGTATAAACCTAAACGAAGACCTCCATATAGAACTGATCTCGTCAGAGCTGGTGATAACCCCAAATACAAAGACCTTGGCCCTTCATTATTCAACAGTTGCACAAACAGTTGACCCTATATACATTCTCGATTAATATATTATAGAACAAGAAAGCTCAAGAAAAAAGAAATGGAATTCTTATAAGAAGAACGTGAATACCATTCCAATCAGAGGCCCCCTCTGTCCCACAAGTTGCATTTGCAACCTAACTTTAAGTACATCTGCATTCAAGCTGGACAAAAATTAAGATCACTGATTGTTGGGTATAAGATCAACTTTTTATATCTTTCTCTCTTCTGAAAATCAAGAATCATTTATGCTATTCCTACATGGTTCCAAAATTAGACAAGGTTACATCAACAACCACGAAGAAACAGCAATTCATTATAGTTCAGGTTTTCTCTTATACATTTCTCCCTGTTCTCCATTCATCATGCATACATTAATGATAAGCATTATTATAACAACTCATCTCAAATACGTGGAGAAATGTGCTAGGATCATGGCTGTTAACTGAAAAAATTGTCAACTTGAGCATAACTCAACCCATTAAGGCATCCTTGACAAAAGATCAGAGTTTTAAGACTCCACTCCACATACTTAACTTAAAATAAGTTAACTATTAAAGTCTCACAGATCGACACATTCACCATTATTAGTATGAACTTCCATTCAAAACTAATTGGAGATGGAAAGAGTAGCCCACCTATCTTATAAATGCTAAGAGGTCTCCTCACTTTTCCCGTGTGGGGCAATGTCAGATTCTCAACATGTACCATTCAAGATGGTGTCATTTGGAGCCGAATTTCAATACCTTTTTTAGTTTAATGGGTTCAAATATCATATCAGAGAGAATTGGGTTCCATGTCATAAACTAATTGGCGAGGAAAGGAGTAGTGCTAGGAATGCTAGGAGGTCTCTCAGATAATGTGAATCCTCAACAACCGTCAAGGTAATTCCAATGAAACAAAACGGTTGCATCAGATTAAATTCAAGGTCCACCAAAACCTAGCAAGTTATAAGAACTGACACACGCATACTTAATAGCTCAACGAATTACAAAACACCCATCACTGGAATCTGAAATCTAGATTCCCAAACCACAAAAACAAGAACCCAAAACGCATAATTCAAAATCTTACAAAAAGAGAGAGAGAGAGAGTGAGAGAGAACCTAAAGGGTGAGTAACGGCGGTGGCGACCGCGACGGAGATCCCACTGGTTCCAAAATGATAAACGACATCAGACGGCGAAATCGCCCAATTCCACCTCCCATTGCGCACAAGAACACCTGAAAAACAATTCGAAAAAACCAAAATCACTGAAAAAATTCACGGAACTCAATCAAACAGAAGCGCGGCTGCAGTATTTGGCGAAGAATCGTGAAATGTGCTCCAGATAAAGAAAGATTCAATTAGAACAATCATTGTAAGAGATGAAAGAACAGACATGGAACCTGAAATGGAGGATTCTTCTTGTGAAGAAGATTCAGATTCGTTAACCATTTTCCCCTTTTTTTTTTCTTTCCCTTGTTGAAAATTTGGAAGCTGCCCCCATATTTATATATGGAACGGGTTGCTTCTTTTCTTCCTTGGTTCGATTAATTGTTTGCAGCGTTAATCTCCTTGAACCTAAACCAAACCGCCACCTTAACCGGCCGATTTGGTTTGCGGTCCAACCAAAAAGGTTTGGTTGACTCGATTTGATTCTCATCCTAAACCATTTTTATTAAACCGGTCAGGTCTTCGTCCGGTTAGAAACCTTCGAACCTGATTTTCAGCATCTATTCATATTTATTGATGGTCTTTTCTAACCGAAGAGATTTGATGGCATGTTGGTTGGTAATATAGTTTAACAATGCGATAACACGTTTGATCCTTCAATTTGGTAGTTGGCTTAAATTTGGTATTTAGTTTTCGTTTATTTGAGAGAATACTTTCATTTTAGTTTTAGAACTTTTTAAGTATTTATTCTCTAGTTGCATTACTTTCGTGCTTATCCATCATGGTTACGTTTAGGTGTGATGTAGAAAATGTTGAGCTAATTGATAAATGATGTTTTTTTTGGATATTGTTGGGTATTATCATTTTGATAAGCTTCGTCTCTTTATGAGTTTTTGAGTCTCTATCTTTTTCAATTTTGTTGATGGGATTTTATGCCTTCATTAGTAAGATTTTTGTCGGGTTAATCCTTCAACTTTGCCAAAAAAAAAAGGTCAACACTCGAGTTGTTGAAGTGTGAACATAGATTCATTGTGTATAAGTCATTTCAAGACCAATATGATTCTTTTTAAAACTGGTTCATTTTTTAGTCGATCTTTGAATTAATCAATTTTATGAATTCTGATTGGGACATCTCTAATTTGGTGTCCTTCATGAGGGAATGTTCGTATAGTATAATATATTAACTTTTTTATTGATGAAATTTGTTTGGTTTTTTAATTTTCTTTTTAGAAGACCTTTAATTGACCACCAACCCAATTCAAGTATTTCTTGTTGATCAACATATGTTAGTCTAGTAGACAAAAAATATCCTAAATGTTAGTCTAGTAGACAAAAAATATCCTAAACAAATATAAAAAATAATAAAATCAATCTATGATAACTGCTTACGTTAAAATCAAACTAATATTATAATATTAATTTTCTAGAGTATATACAATCTTATGAAATTACAAATTTAACTAAGTAAAAACTTAATTTTCTTATGCATTAAATAAATCAAACTGACTTATAATTCAACCGACCTAAAAATGTATGTTTATAACTAAATAGTCAAGTTACAATCTTCTTGTTGTTGTTATTTTTATTTTTTTTGATAAAAACAATCTTACGTTGGGACCTATTGTTAGGTTAGGCAAATCTCTTACCTTACTGTTGAACTAAAATCTAATAAAAATGCCAATAAGAATATTAACTCAACAGCATGATTGAGTTGTTTAAAGGCACATAATGAACCAAATTGATTGAGTTTAAAGATGAACGTTATGAATTTAAATAAATATTATTGAAAGGTAGAAGAAGATAGAAGCTACATCATAGCAACTCACAATACATTAAATCCTAAAGAGCTATACATTAGGGGTGATTTTAGTTCGATTTTTGTCGTTTTGTGCCAAACCGACAATCGAACCGATATCTTCGAATTTTAAAAAATGGATCCGATCCAATGTCCAATATTTTTTAAAATATCAAAAACAGCATTTCTACCTAAAAAAAATTCTCCAATTTTCTTTAACAAGTTTGGTCCTTGCATCTAATTCTCTTTCATAAAATTAGCTTTAAATAAATAATGACAAAATAATATGGAAAAAAGTAAAATTTGAGAAAATTACTTAGAAAATATATTGACATTTGAAAGATAAAAAAACATTAGGTTGATTTCAAGACTTTAGAAAATCTTCTAAATAATGGAATAAATATGACTTTATATGATTTATTGACAATATATATTTCAGTTTGAATCGATTTTTATTCGTTTTTTAAAAATGAAAACCGAAACTGAACCATATTTTCGTTTTTTTTCAAATTACAAATCGATATATCCAATTTCGTGCTAAAAACCGATCCGATCCATTGGATTAGATTAGATTGGTTTGGTTCGGTTTTTCAGTTTTGCCATGCACCCCTAGCTATACATATAGGAAAATTATAAACCCTAATATGAGTCTAAGAGCCCAACGAACCTTACAATATTAAGACAATCAATATAACTAATATTAACCATATTAATACTACATTAATCATCTAATAGTCTAACTCGAACCCGATCGGTTCGGATGGTTCGGCTAAAAATCAAATCGAAAATTGAGTTCAATCTTCCTTCGTAAAATCCTTCTCTCTCCCTCGTTTTCACAGAGTAGCTGATTAGGGTTTTTGTTGGGTCTGCCATTGTTACTTCTTCTTTGGGCTACGGCTATGCCTCGGTTCGTTCTTCCAACCCTCATTGTTCTATCCTTTAATCAATTTTTCTTCTCTTTTGATGTGATTTTGTTGTTTATTTGCAGGTATTACTGTGATTATTGCGATACATATCTGACCCATGATTCTGTAAGTCATCTTCTTATATTCAAATGGACAATGCCATTTCATTTTCGTTTATTCATCACTCCCTTGAGTTTTTTGAACTTTTTTTTTAGGGTTTCTTCGTGATGCTGCAGTTCTGTGTCTTTATGATTGGGAATGTTTTTTGGTTAATGATTTTTGTATTCTTAATGCGCTTATCAGTTGCTGGACGGAATTGTGGAAATTCTGGATTGGATCGTATTCTTATATTTATTCTCAATAGATGAATCGAATGTTTGTTTGTTTGTATGAATTCTGAATTTCAGTGATCATGATGTTGAGTGAATGCAGATTGGTTTGTATGTGACCACCATAAGTTGCCTAATGATAGTTGAAGCTAATGAAAGGAGTTAGTTTAAACCATGGTAACCACTTAGGATTTCATTAAATCATATGAGTTTTCTGTCTCCAAGAGGTGACACAGTAGTTGAAGACTTAAATTTTGAAGGTGTGCTCCTGTCAAGGTCTCATGTTCGAGACTCACCTGTGACATTAATTTGTAGACACCTCTCGTGTCTCCATTCATTCGATGTTTTTCGGTGTAGACACCTCCCGTGTCTCTATTCATTCATTCAATCCTCTAGTTTCTTTCATTCTAAGATTAATTTGTACAATCTTTAATGGTTTATTTCAATTGTACTTGATTCTTATGTTCTAGACACAACATTACTTAGTTTCTGTTGGGGAGTTTTCAATGTCTAATGTTTGCTCATATGGTTTTTGGTATCTCAGCCATCTGTGAGGAAGCAGCATAATGCAGGCTACAAACATAAGGTATCGTAATCTTGAGTCGACCACGTCTCAATTTAGCATAGTATCTGTTATTCATATTCTAAGGTTGAACTCTTCAAGCCAGTTTAGAAATTGACTTTAATAATAGTCTTATGTTCTTAAAGACAAAATCACTTTCAGACTTAAAAGAACTTGGTTGGTTACTTGGTTATAGTTTAAGGAACACTTATGAAAATGAAAAGTTGGAGGCACAATTTTATTGGTTTTAGAGTTTTCTTGAAATGTGGTACAGATTATGATTAGTATCATTAAGTGTATTGTTAAACTTGTATATCTTCAAATAAAAAGATAAAATTTCAAGAAATATGGAAATACTAAAGGTATCTTTTAATTCATACGTCCAAAAAAAACGAATTAAAAAAGGGAATATTTTAAGGAAAAATGAACAAAAGATCCCTGATTCATGGATGCACTCCAGGCAAATGTGCGATCATACTATCAGCAATTTGAGGAGCAACAAACCCAAAGTTTAATTGACCAGAGGATCAAAGAACATCTTGGTCAAGCAGCAGCATTTCAGCAGGTCGGTGCAGCGTATAACCAGCATTTACTCGGTCAAAGACCTCGTCTTCCTGTACTTCCTACTCCTCTAATGCCGGGAGGTGCCCCGGGATTATTGCCTGGAATTAGGCCTCCAGTTTTTCCAAGACCAATTCCTGGTGCTCCAGGTAGTAATCACAGATTTTATATACCTTTGAGATCTTAGCAATTCTTTATGCATATCCCTTCAACTTTGGTTGTGTCATTTCACAATTTGCATTTTCAATTTAAACTACCTTGTTATGCCTTTTTGTTTTTGATTAGTAAAATCTAATAGTCAAGGTAGTATTGTTCCCAAAGGGTGGCGCAGTGGTTAAAGACTTGGGCTTTGAAGATATGTTCCCTTCAAGGTCTCAAGTTCGAGACTCACTTGTGACATTACTCCTTCGATGTCTTTGATGCTTGGTCTAGGGACGGGTGGGGTTTCCCTTGTTTCAAAAAATAATCAAGGTAGTATTCACTGCTTGAATGTTGGAGATAGACAAATTAGTGGCCAAGTGGAATTATTGCCCAAGTCTGATAGAATTTTTGCGAGATGATGTATTTTTTCTTCTTTTTTCTCAACAAACAATAGATGAAATTCCATTAGAATATGACCTGGGACTGGAAGATGATGAGAGAAATGTAAAATCAATATGAAACTCCAACTAACATCCTGGTTTTTGAAACATGTAATATGAAACACGATTTTTAAGAAACAAAAAATCAAGGCCCCGTTTGATAACCGTTTACCTTTTTGTTTTTTATTTTTAAAATTTAAGCTTGTATTTATTCAAATTCTCTATATATACTTTCATTTTCTCTTAAGTATGTAGATTCTAACCAAATTCCATTAATCAAAACAAGTATTTGGAAGTTATTTTTTTTAGTTTTCAAATTTTGGTTTGATTTTTAAAAACACAAGTCAAATGTAGAAGTAATAGTTGTAGACTTAAATTTCAAAAACCTAAATAAAAAAATCAAATGATTATCAAATGGGGCCCAAATGACCATCTTTTCGATTTTATACTTAGCAACTGCCAAGCATACATTTATATATATATATATATGTGTGTGTGTGTGTGTGTGTGTATCGTGAGTGTCTATGCGTATTTACGCGCACCTTTACTTTTCTCATGGGATCGAGATATACTACTTGACCCTACACCATTTGGATCTCAAAGAAACTCGTAGGAAATTATTTGTTAGGTAGATGGCCACTATGAATTGTTTTGAACCCATAACTTTGAACATTGCTGAGTATACTTCAAACCAACTGATTGAACTCATGTCAGTTCTTAAGTATTTTGGTTTTCTCTCGTAATCGTTACGGTATTGAAACTGATGTAATCAATGCAGTAGGTACTACATACTACGTATCAAATTGATTGAACTCCTCTCCTTTGTCAAGGTAGGATATCTACCTGTTCCTATGATGCCACCCATGACGGCACCTCCCGGAGCTCCTATGCCCGGGCAAGTAAACGTTCCAGCCAGGCCACCTCCTCCCGTGCCAACTCCAGGGAGCACGCCGCAACCATCTTCAACCATTGGTGCACCACCGATATATCAAGCAAATCCAGGCACACCGGGAAGCGGAGGGTATGATTATTTCACCTCCATGGCTCAGGCTCAATCTTCTGAGTCTAGCCATTAGAGCTTCTCTGATTGTTGTGCTGTTTGTGTATTATATCCAAAGCTCTTCTAATTCAAACTGGGACAACCACTAAATGTCTGGGGAAGTTTGGAGCCAGGAGATCTTGTATCAAGAAAATTCATCATATCTTTAATTAGTATTAATTGAAAATTTACGATTTTTTTTTTTTTTTTTTTGAAAAAACTGATTTGCCAAAAAATAATCAAATAAAGGATGAATATGCCACTCTAAGGCGGTCGTTGCATTGGTCAAGATATAATTTTTACTCCAATGATTGATAAGTTCAAATTTTCACTTGTATGTTGGTTGAACTGAAAAAATCCAATTATAAATTTCTTTATAATACAAGTCTATTTTAGTATGCAATAGAACATGGGTCTCGGATTGCGCCAAAATCGTTGATCTCTTCTTCTATGGCTGCCTCTTCTTTTCATTTTCATCGTTACCTTACCGTCTTCTACTTTTTGTTTTCGTCGTTTCCTTCTCATTCGTCCACACTTGCGACAATGTGCAAGACTTGATGTTCATCTTTAGTTTATGGTATTGAAGATACTCATCTTGTGACCTTATTATCTAATACACGATTAGTTTTCTTGCGTGGTTCCTTCTCTAGTAGGCATGGTCGTGTTGCATTGGAATCATGTGGATTTCGAGTCCATTGGATTCTAGTTCTAAATTGATCAGAATTTCTTTCTTCTCTGATTGTGTTTTCTTCTTTGCATATGGACTGCAATTTCAAATCTCTTTTTTCTTCGAATACTTCATATTTTTTTTCCTTCAACTAAATTTTTTCCTTTGAACAATACTCGTGATTTCCTTTCTTTATCGAATTCTCGTCTTTCTTTTGAAAATTGATTCAAATCTTGAATAATTTTTTAATGACACCTTGAATTTTAGCCATATCATATCTGATTTCTTCGAAATTTTATAGATTGCAGTGTTTCATTACACTTTGAATTTTATCCGATTCTTATGTTAGTTTGATTTAACCCTACTAAATGAGACGCCCTCGTGATGTAAAAAAACTTTTTTGCAGGTTGGCTCTTAATGTAGTAGATCATTTTTTTTGTGGGTTCAGTGGATCAACTTCTCATGATCATTGATCACTAATTTATCATTCTTCTTATGATTAACCTTGCTAAACCTCTCCCTATCATGTTGATAATCATTATGTGGGTGCTTGGGGAAAGAGAATGAGAATGTGATAAGAATTAAAGGAAGAATATGAAGAGAATTGATTATCGAAAAGAGTAATTATCTGTATTTAGGATGAAGAGAACGATCATAGAAAAATCATTATTTGTATTTGAAGTGAAGAGAATAATTATGAAGAAAATAAAATAGTTAGTATAGACGGTAGCACTAGTCACTATTTTTATGGTTAAAGTATTATTGGGATGCAAACAAAGTATTCCACAATGAGAGAAAAATTATGGGTATATAAGTGGTGACAATAATCTTCATTCGTATGGAACTTTTTGGGTGAAACCAAAAGCAAAGCCACGAGGTAGTTGCTCAAAGTGGAAATATCATACCAATGTGGAGATTCGGATAGAATTGTCATCCTTATCAAGTATATCAAAAATTAAATTTGGGTAAGTTTTTTTTTTTAGATTAAATTTTACTTTTGGGTAAGTTGATTGGAAACAATTGCATAATTGACTTAACATTTCTTATGAATATATTGGCGTTTACATAGGAGCCTCTTAATCTAGTTGGTCAGTCATGTTAGTAAATAATGGTAAATTTGGCTCCACCATTTAATTGAGTTTGTATTACTAATCCAAATTTTAATTGGATCTATCATAAATTAATTTATTCAGTAGCCAATAAAGAGAATCAAAGAATGTTAGATAATGAATTCAATCCTTAGAATCTTTCAGAAAGAAAGAGATTTAAGTTCCAAAGATAATCAAATGAAGAATGAATATATCACTCTAAGCATCAATTATCGAGTTATATTTTTTACCCAATTATGAGAAGTTCAATGTTTGACTTAAAAAAAAATCAAAATAAGTCCATTATAATTTTGTATAGGTATTTTAACCCGATATAATTTCAATTTCGTCCCTATTTTAAAAAATAAACACTTTTATCTCTAATATTTTAATAATGTTTACTTTTAGTCATTTATGTTTTTTAGTTTACTTTTATACTTATTTTCTTTTGAAAATTAAATTTACATAAAACTAAAATAATCACTTTATCGATATATTAAAATTTAAAATTCATCTAATAACCATTTTAGTCAACATTACTTTATGTAACTAATGATATTGTTATCTCATAAACTAAAAGTGAGTATTATTGAAAGGTCTCCAATAAATGTTCAATTTTGAAATATAGAAGCTAAATTGAAACTAGACTCCAAACCTAAAGATTAAAAAGGTATTTTTCCATTTTAATATAATAACTCTATTTCAGTGAGTTTCAAATAGACCTAAAATGTTCTTAATGCATCAGATGCTATCACACTTGATGAACTTTTCATAACTGGTTACTATGTGATATATGATGCCATTAGAATATTACCCCTTTTGGCAATGCATTCATCTTTTAGCAAGAGTAGATATCATTTTTACACAATAGAGAAGAGAATCAAACATTACATTCTTACAAGTTACTAACTTACAACTAGAACTTTCTTTACAGAATGTTTTTCTAAGAAAATATTAAACACACTTGAATGACTATAGCTAAATTTGGATGCCTTAGTTGCTTCAACCTTCAATGGCCTCTATAATGGATGAAGGAATACACTACAAATCTTCACCAGCTCAAAGTATAATTGTCAAGATTTATTTGTGTTTTCATCTACTCTTTTTAACTGTTCTAAAGTGGGGTGTTTTAGAAATCTGTTTGCCTTATAAAGATAAAAAGATGCTTGGATTTCTAATATTTTTCTTTTAAGAAATCATTTTCTTGGTTTTTAAATTACTTCCAGCAAAATCATGAACTCATGAATAATGCTTTTATTAGATAACATCGGTTTCTCCTCAAAACCAAGGTTTTGAGGTAGAACCTCATATTATCTAATATGATATCAGAATTCAATGTGGGTTATTCGTCCTCCAAATTCCGATCCGACCCTCTAAGCTGGTGATTTGGACCCCACCTTAGCGGGCACAAGCTTAAATGGGTATTTGATCTCAAAATTTCGAACCTGACCCACGGGAGTAAACCAAAGCGAGTATTTATCCACAAATTTGGATCTAATCCAAGATGGTTTTCTCTATATGACACCATCTTGAGGGGGCATGTTGGAGATGCTCACCTTGTGGCCATTTATCCCGCATCAGAAAGGCGAGGAGTCTTAAACATCTTTATGGACTACTCCCTTCACTACCAATTGGTTAGGTGCCCCATATTATCTAATAGCTTTCAAACCCCAAAAAGTGTTAGTTTTTATGAAAAATTGTTCCAAAAATAAAGGCAAAAGTATGTTGTCATGCTGCTGTTATCAGGATAAAAAAGGAACAATGCACACAAAACTCTTGATGGGTATTCATGATAGAAAGAAACCATGTACAAAGTTAAGGTCTTCCAAAATGTTCTCAAAGATATGAAGGATTATCTCTTAAGAGTAGAAACACATACCCATCAACTATTTTTATCAGCATTTCCATGGAGAAAGAAAAGAGGACAGAGTAATTGTTCTCCTCTATTGATCTTGGTTGTCATCAAAATCTTTCGTGCAATCTGCGAAGAGCCGATGCCTATATATAGGAAGTGTACATCAAAGAACAAAACTCGGAAGCTAATGAAAAGGGTAAATTAGTAAACAGGTCAATGATATACTCAATGACTCATATTTTGTAGAGTTTGAGATCACATTTGAAAATGAGGGCTTAATAGTATTTACGAATTCACTCATTAAGTTCTATGTTTGGACTTCTGTTTCTAAGTCTTTTTGTAAATACTTTATGAATACTATTTTACTTGATTGAAGGCCGTTTTTGAGGTCTCCCTCTTTTTGTGGACTTCTTTTTCGACACTCTTTTTGAATGCTCGTTCATTCTTTTCTCAATAAAAGTTTGGGCTATTCTTAAGAAATAATCACTTATAATGATTTAACCAAACTTTATAAAAGACTTGAAAGGAGCTCTTAATGAGCTAAAAGCACTTTTCATCATCTCAAAAATTATTTCAAAACTTATAGGAGACAACCCTCGATAGATTTTCATATATGTATGATATTGTTCACTATAGGCATAATTTCTTATGACTTTATTTTTTGTTTCACCCAAAATGGAGATGGTTATCCTCACTAATATATCACGATCTTCTGCGAGACTACTTTGTTTGTATTCCCAAAAAAACTCACACTAAGTCAGGTTGAGCTTCATCCCTTTTCCACTCTCATTCATAGAAGTCTCATACCCCAACTTACTCTACCTATTTGCACAATGGATACCTGAACTCATTTAATCCCCGAAAAAGCAAGCTAAAGAAGATATTTCATTACTGACTTGTTTTTCAATTTTGCGTCTATGTATGAGAAGTGCGTAGAATTCAGTTCACCTTAAGTTAAGGAACTTTAAGCCTATTCCTAAAGCATAGATTCCCAAACCAAACCCAACTTATAAAAAGGCCTAGGCTCAAGTCCTACAAAGTTCTTTCATTGGGGATTTGGCAACGCATCACTATGAGTATAGTGGAGCGAAACTCCGATTTTCTCGATTTCAAATATATATATACTCATCATAAGACCCCACTCGAGAACTTAGCTGCAAACTCTTGAATCATTTTTCTTTTGCTAATTAGTAGGCCTGAATATTGCTAGATTAAATCTTTGTTCTACAAATTATAATGTGTACTCAATTTGCATGATCTTTAGGACATATGGTTCGGGTAGAAAATGCTAACCGTTTGCGCTCAAGTTTCTGGATAATTATCCCATTCAGTAGAAGCTCGGAACTGTGAACTGTTGCTCCTGCAAAAAGGGGTTCTAGGATTATTCTTGAGTTTCTCTTTAAAAAACAAGGTGACTAATTAAAAAGGAGATAAAATAAATTCATACCTTTTCTGAGGAAAGGAACACATTTCGCATAGTCTTCTTCGCATGAAAGAATAAGTAGATCATCCGGGATCTTTCCATCCTGCCCTGTGAAAATCTGACTCATCTTCACAGCCTGCAAGGCGTTTAAATTTATGACCAACTTTTTGATACCAAAAGGGATGATGATAATAATAATAATAGATAGAGGTAGGAATTTACTGACTACAAACAATTATGCAATTAGAGAGCAATAATAGTTGTGCACAAACAATTATAGTACCTCACCCTGAGACATCTTAACCAAATTAGTAATGATTTCTTTATCTGGTTTTATGTTTGGGGTAACGAGGACTCTAAGACCCTGTAATGTAGGATCAATGAGATGTAAAATATCTCAATAAGAAGCATTAATGAATTTTTTTTCATCAATAAGGAAACATAAAAACAACATTTTACCTTTAGAAGTGGACTCTGAGTTGCACGAGATAAGGAAACGGACAATTTAAAGCCAATTTCCTTCTCCTTCTTAGTATCTCTTAGAATATAATTTTTTTCATCAATAAAACAGCTTGCTTGTCCACAGCTTTCAAGCCATGAATGCGTAACCACTGGCTTTCCAAGAGCAATAGCCTCCAACATGTTCCTTGTACGAACAAACTTATCTGCTACAAAATGTGTGGCATTCGCCGAACTCGATCCAATTGATATACCCAGTTGTAAGATAACCTAATAAAGAAAAAAAATGTGAAGTACACGTTTTTTAAATAATTTGGTCGTTCATAAAACAAAAGTATGTACAAATTGACCTTTTTTTGTTGCTTGAGGGTATCTTCGTCCAAATGCTGGCTAAAACACACTTTTACTAAAGCTATTGTTCTTCTTCTCCTCAAATCTTTCCATCTGAGATCGGGCACCAACTCAGAGACACCTAATCTTGCAAGCTCTTTCGAAGATAGTTTTGATGTATTTTTCCCTGTGGTAAAATATAGCATGTTATTGATCCTGGATCACATTATTATATAATATAAACAGAATCCAAATATCATTGTTTCAAACTATGACTGCAATTTGATGGTTTTGTGCAATGCAATCCAAAAGCATTTTTCATTAACGTAAAACGTGTAGCACATTGCTGATATAACTGACATGAATCCTTATGCCAAATGCATAAAATTCGACTGATTCTCCTAATTAGGACAGTTGCTTACTGTTATAATTTCTGCCTGCTGAACCTGATTTATCATAAACCTTTTCTGACGGGTATCTGTCAAACTTAAATCTAGAAGAATGTTGGCGTGGATAAGAACTTAAAACTGAGATCGGTTTCTTCGTTTCCTGAGTTGTCTTTGTCCCCTTTTTCTTTAAGATAGAAATAGAATTGTGGCATTTTACATCAACTGCTAAAAAAGTGTTCTTCTGTTTGCTAGATATATTTGGATGGCTTTGGAAGTTGCGAGGTGTTCTACTCCTTTTGGGGTGTCTCCATAAACCAACTATCGAACTGGTGACGGTAACTTGATCTCCATTACTGAGACCTAGCTGACTCAGTTGGCAACTGCCTGCATCACTGAGTAGATTGGAAGATGTGGCTGAACAATTGCTCCCATCGGGAGAATTTGTATAATTTAACTGTCCCTGCACTGCCAGTCTACTTCTTTTTGCTTTTCTCTTAGTTGTCAAAACAGATTCTAACTGCTGACAATCATATTGTCCAGGAGATGCATTCAAACACTTTACATTAAGCTTCCTCTTAGATTGCTGTGTTCGCTTTGACTTTCTAACTGTGCCTCCTATAATTTGGGGATGAGAATTACTCAAATGAGGTTGATATTCTCTCATACAGCATGAAACATTATTGAGGGCAGTCTCTGGATAGCAAGCAATGACAAGATTGTTACTATCTGGGATATTAGCCAGTGCTTCCATTGCTTCAGCAGCTATTTGAGTATTAAAACCAATATCTAACTGGTCAAGTCCATCTCCCTTATCATCCATACATTCCAACTGTCCCTCTACTACTTCTGCATTTAATTCCTTGTTGGATGTATTCTCTATTTCAATTCTGTTCATCCCATCTGTCCATCCCAATCTTGGATGTGGCAAGGCTGAAGCAGTCGAATCAGACTGGAACTGAATGCTTGCACCTGCTTCCTTGTCTTCGTTCTTTTTAAGCAAACAATCTCCTTCTTTATTGCTCGGTTTCACAATATTCTGAGGCTTGGTTGCATATGACTGTCCTCTGCAGTTACCAAAACCAGAAGTTGCCTTTTTGCAATTTCCAACCGAGTTGCATTTAGCTTCTTGATTGTGAGTGTCAACCCACTCGAAGCTCCCTGTTTCTTCAATCGACTTCCTACCAATTCTCTTTGCCAAACTTTGAGGCCCCTTAATTCTTGAAAGCAGGGGTGAATGCACTCTAGCAGCCTTTCTATGAACAATTCCTTGAAAAGGAATTACATTTGTAGTACTTATAGTTACAAAATGATCCACAAAGCCAAGAGCATTGACTTGTGTTGACTCTCCTGGTTCCTGAGAACTGCAATAGCTTAAATTTTCAGAATGTTGGGAAGAATGCTTCCCCATGTCAACCCCATTATAACAATTCGAAGAACCTTGCTCCCCTTCAAACAAATGTATAAACAAGTCGGCCAAAAGTTATAATAAAAAATGAACAAAGTGGAAAAGAGTTATCATTAAAGGGTTAAATCCTTTTTTTGTTATATACTTTTTGCTTTTGTCCATTTTGATCTATGTTGGTTCTTATACTTTCAAGACAGCCACTTTCGAAAAGTGAGTACTAAAATAGACATTCTAAAAGTGTAGGTTCACGACTAAGAGGTCATAGGTTCAAATACTCACACTCATCTCCAATTTTTGTTGAACTAAAAAAAATAGATATTCTAAAAGTATATAAACTAAAAAAATATTCTATAAGTTCACGCCAAATATTTTGAAATCAGATAAAGAGATTGAAGCAAATCTCCTATTTTCCTGTTTTCAACAAAATTGAAGCAGTGAGTATGGACCTGTATCGCATTGTTTCTGATAAGAAGAATGAAATTCCAATGCCATATTCACTTCTTGTGCATCACTTTTAATTTCCATCCCTGTTTCACTTCCAGATAGGGTACTGGAAACTCTAATTACTCGACTTCCATTAATCTCTTCATCCTCGCTATCAAGAACAACATCATCCTCATACTCGAATGTCGGAATCGTCACATTCTCTGTAAAATCAAGATCATCCACCAGCTCCGTATCAACGAAACGACTCTCCAAACAAACAACGCCGTTCTCAAACTCATTATCGCCGTCGAACGCAACTGTATTCTGTAATGGTTCGTAATCGTCACAACTCGCACCGGAATCCTCATTTACTGATTCTGATAACAATACAAGAAAAACAAACGCTACTAAGCCAATAGTTTCATGAGAACGATCAAATATTATGAACCTAGGGAAAGAAAAGCGATGAAATCATGAAAACGCAGAAACCTTCAGTGTTCAAAACCTAGCGATGATCGATAACGCAGAAAACGAACGGATTGGTCACTATCTAAGTTGCTTTGATCAAACGGAGATGAAAACTTGAAAATAGTGAAGATTAATGGTGATTACCGGAAGCCGATGATGAAGAATGAGAATGAATATCGACGATCCGAGTCTGGATATTGGCGATGACTGCCATTGGCAATGTTGGTAATGATTCCTTAATCAAAACTTGCTTCGAAATCAAATCGCCTTGGAACCAATCATGGAGAGAAATAGAGAAGGCATTTTTGAATGAGAAGAATTTGGTAAGAGCATGAAGTTTGGGGGAGTGAAATGGAGGGAAAATTTTGGAACAGTTTTATTCATTATTTGTTCAATTTAAATATAAATAAATAATGAGTTCAATTTTCTTTAGTAGCTACCATGTTTTTTTTTTTTTTTTATAGTTAAGCAATATTTGAGGGTAGAGATTCAAATTCGTTTCCTTTTGTCGTATTGCTGTCATCAAAATTTGAGAAATTTGGACAAAGTCAATAATATTAAAAAAAGTTATATAGTTTTTTTTAGTTTGACAAACATTTAAAGTTGAAATATTCCACATATTAATATTAGCTAACCCATATCTTCAGATAGGGGCAATCTCGCCCATATATTTAGATGGAGGCAATCTCGAAGGGGTGATAGTTTGTCGAAAATTTGAGTTTTGAGAATATTCTTCCCACAATGTCACATGTTTAAAATTAAGAATGTCCATTTTTTTCGTGGGGCTGGGTTCCCGCTTCGCTGAGAAATGGGAGAGAAAAAATCCTCGTTGGCTAAACGGGGCCGAAGACGGGATTGTATTTCCCATCCCCGATTTTCCATCCCGGCATGTTTAATTTTTTTTTAATATTTTTTCTTAATTCTACTTTTTTAATTTTCAAATAAATATATATTTGTTGATGATATTTTATGTGCATATGAATATTTTATTTGATAATTAACATTATAGTTAAAACTTATAGATATTTTTTTTTTTTAAATCTAATTTTTTGAATTTTTTATCCAAAAATATATATACATATATATATATAAATAAAATAAAATAAATGAAAAAAATCCATGGGGGAACTCGATCCCCGCGGGAAATCATCACTGATCTTCGAGAAAAAAACGGAAATTTTTCTGGAGAGGAAATTGAATTTTATGGTGGGGACAGGGACGAGGAAGTCATTCCCCAACCCCGCCCTGTGGACATCTCTATCTGAAATTCACTTGTAACATTAATTTATAGACCCCAATTATGGTCTCCACTTCTCTATATCTCATTGTTGTGGACGGATCAGTTTTAATTTATAGGGCGATTTTTATATATATTAAAAAAAAAATCACAAATTCGAAGATTTTTTAGAGATCACCCTCTCATTTGATTGGGTGTATTAAAATATAAATGGATTCTATTTTATATGCAAAAAATAATAATTTAAACATTTAGGGTCACCATCTTATTTACATGTCATAAATGATATTAAAATAGGAATGAATTTACTTTTATATTAAAAATAAGAAAACTTGTTATATATAACAAATTATAACATTTTTATTTTAATTATAACAAACTTTTTAAATTATATTTTATATATAACAAAATATGAAATATTTAGCTTTATTGAAATAATTTTTACTTTTACTTGAATGAAGTCTACCCGTTTCACTTGATTGAAGCCTATCAATTTTACTTTATTCACTCAATGAGTTTAAGATGATTAATACATTTTTGCTACATTTAAATTTTTACTTTTGATATCCTAGAATTGTTTTAATTTTTTTTCTACAATCATGAAAAATTCCCTAAAAATAATAACAATTTTCAAGATTTGAGGTTATAAATTAATAATAATAAAAAAATAACAAATTCTAAAAATATTTGGAGTCTTGGCCTCCTCTAACCCACACTTCCATGTACCTAAACCAATTGAGTTATGCATTGACAATATGGTTTTCGTTTTAATTTTAAAATATTTTAATTTTATAAATGATTCCACTAATTTATGCACATCTCAACTTTTATCACAAATCAATTAACTAATTTTATAATATATGATTGTCAACAAAAATACATTAGAAAATTAATTTTTAAGTATGTGATCATTAACTTTAGTTCAACAAGTTAATTGTAACCACAAGGTTAGGGCTGGATAATTTAAACACATCGTAGTATAATTTAATAAAGGCCAACATGCTCAATAAAAACCTTTGAGGCAACCGCGTCCCATCCGACAGAGAAAATAACAAGGGAGTTTACAATTAAATTCATTTGTGGGCTTCAAATCTAAGACCTTCAATCAAACCTCTACCAACGAAGTTGCCCCTCACCTTTAAATCAAACTAAAATATTATAAACCAATATTCTCTTCTAGAAACTCAATGGCCTTGCCTCATTTTTACATCCACCAACTTCTCTAGTGACCCAGTTGCTAGGCCTTGTGTGAACAACATAATGATAGTGCCTGCAAAAGTAGAGAGACATCACATAAGTATAAAAATTTAGTTCCTATTGACCACAAACAAACGATAGCTAATGAGGAACGACATTAAAGAATCGTCGAAATCGGAACTCACCGGTAGGATGCTTATACAGCATGAACATAACCACAATGTCACCCACCTAAATGAGACCGTTAATTAAGACCAGTGGAGAATTTGAAAGGTGCCTGGATTAAGCTTACATTTTGATATCTGGTTGTGCAATGAGAAAACATGCTGATTCGTGCATATTAAACCGTCAAGCTTGTGTCGCATTCCTTTTTTTTCGTCCGGTGATTCACTCCAAACTTGCATGAGTAGAATGTAGATTTGATATCGATCGTGTGCTTGTATCGTCTTCCTTTTCAATCCAGTGATTTACTCCAAACTTGCATGAGTAGCATGTAGATTTTACATGCTAGATCTAATAACACTTGTTCTTTATTTTCTGTCTTTATTTGTATTATTTCAGAACAGAAGTTTTATACAGATATAAGAAACAAACTTTCATTAGAGAAACAATGGAACACAGCCCAAAAGACAGAGGGAATAGAGATATTCAGCCTAGGAGGTTTAGGAAAGAAACTATTCCAGTCTTTGTTGCTGTAATTACAGAAGTCCCTATGATGGGTCCTCCCATTTGAGGCCATATGAAGTCATTTTGCAAAAATACTTGAAAAACCTACAGAAGTATCATTTTTTATTTTTGTAGGAAACTACAACTTATCATTGATGTAATGAGAAAATTACAAGGGGAGAAGGGTTGCTACAGCCAATTACAGAAGAGAGGAGATAGAGGAGAAAGATGTGCAACATCCCTAACAAAGAAATAGAAGAAAATGGACTATAAAGAAGAAAAACAGGTCCACATGCCATCCGGGGCCATCGAGACATCCCGATTCGGTGCCACAATCCTAAACAACTTGTGTCAATATAGAAGCATCATTGAAGAACCAAAGGGACAACCTAGCTAATAGCACTTCTGTATAAAATTCTAGCTGTTTTTGAGCCACCAACTTGAAGCACAATAGGTTGTGCTATGCCTGGTTTAAGGCAAAAGTTGAGATCAAATAACTATAAAATAGAAAGAAACCAGTTCAAAAATCAACATGCGCGAGTCCATTTCTATAGAATTGTATTTAACCCATATCAACATAAAATACAATAGAAGAAACACTACTTTTACCTACAGCAAATCTGGCAAGAGAAATGGTGCAAGATCTTGTGTTTGGAATTGGAGCATCCATACTTGGTCACAGAAAGTTGCTTTGACATTGAAGAACAAGAGTATTATATGAATTGTTTGTCCAGAAATACAGATCTGACAATAGATGAGCTAAGAAAGAAAGGCCAAAGAGACAAATTAATTAGTAATTTACTTTGAAAATTGAAGGGGTAGAGAAACAGTTAAGACAGCTCTATTCTTTGCGCAATTAAGTTCACTGCTGCATTGGCAGAAGAGAATGCACCATGAAAACTTTCTTTATAGGAAATAGATTCCAGTTCTCTTGCCATCTTCAACAAAATATCGCCTAGGTCCGTAATCTTTTCTAACAAAGAATAGTAGTACGAATTTGCAGCAACCTTGCTTATCTCTACATTAGTTTCCTCTGGACAGTACTCCTCATCTAACCATTTGTGCAGGGTAACCCTAAGCCATTCGGATTCCTGGAAAATACATCAATGGATTAATCATAAATGAAAAGATTAAGGCGCCCACTTAAGTTAAACTAAACTTATCAAAAAGGAAAATTTAACCATCAATTGGACAATTCTTATGCTAGATTAGTGAAAAGAGCTACACTAATTTTTGCTACATAATTCGGCAAGCTTGAAAAAATAAAGCATTGGGAAGAACTTTCACAAGGTAACTAGACAGGTAGATGTTATTCTGAAGCATCATTATACACACACACACAACAACAACAAAAAAAAAAAAAAAAAAACAAACAAACAAACAAAAAGAACAACCAGCAGATTTAATATCAGATTCCAAGATTGATTTCAAGTAAGGATTTCCAATCAACTTCATGAGAACTGCTTTAGAAGAATGATAAAAACTGTCTTAGATCAACAACAGATGTAAAATAGTAGCATCCTGGACGGGTTCGACTTTGGAGCCTATTTTTTGTTCTTTTCTTAGGAGCTAATATCATTGATATTAACTTGAAAAAATTTCCCATCTCACAAATCAAAATCCATTTAACTTCCAGAGCAGCATCATTATCATTTTGTTTCTCTATCTGTCATTCATAGACTAAATTCAATGTATTATGCAGCAACAGATAGTCAATGTTCAACAAAATTTTCAAGTGGCATCCTTGTCAGGTGTGACATTGGAGCCTAATATCATTGATGCTAACTTGAAAATCTTTCCCAGCTCAGAAATCAAAATCCATTTAACTTCCAGAGAAGCACCATTATCATTTTGTTTCTCTATCTTTCATTCATAGAGGACTTATGTTTATGCAAATTGCAGCAACAGTTAGTCGACGTCCAACAAGATTTTTTGCCAAATTTTGAATGTGATAAAAAAAATTAATACACTCTAGCATTAAGAAGATTGTGAGCACGGTTAGGCGATATGTTCCGTGACATTAGTCGAGGTGTGCACGGGCTGACCCGGACAGTCACGGATATCAAAAAAAAGAAGAAGATTGTGAGCAGAGAGTAAAACGGTTTTTTTTTTGTAAACGGAAAACAATATTTGTCGGAAAAATACATCATAAGTCATTAACGCCATACTCAAGTTACTGAACAATTTTGTGACAAGAACATTGTTCGGTGTGTTGAGGATCCCGCATTCGAAGGTGAGGAGACCTCCTCCAATTTATAAAATAGATGTGCTAATTTACTCATTGCCAATTAGTGTCGATGGAAATTCATACTATCTAATATATTATCAGAATCTATTAAACTCAAATGAATATTTGATCCAATAAAAAAAAGAAAAGAAAAGATTCAATCCAAGAATAGTAAACTCAAATAGGTCCAGCCGGAGGGACATGTCAGAGGATCCCAAATTGAAAGGTGAGAAAATTTCCTCTCATTTATAAAATAGATGTACTCCTCTACTTATTGCCAATCGATATTTAATATGGTGGCGCTAGAAGATTCATTTCATAGCCTTACAAAATGCAAGCACTAAAATCAGGCCAGTTTCAAAACGCAACTCAACCATGGCCTAGTGTTCAAGAAGTTTGAGGAGCTAAGAGGTGATGGATTCAATTCATTTCCTTGACATCCGAATGTTGAAGGGTCCGGCGTTATGTCCAGTGACATTAGTCGAGATGAGCACAAGTCAAGGATATCAAAATTAAAAAAAAAAAAAAAAAAAAAAAAAACCTGAACTCCGAGATCTTAACTAAAAGACTAGCTCCCTGGGTTGGATAAACTACGAGATTACAGAACAACAATACTCATCGCAATAAACTTCAATTAGAAATACAGAGTTCATACGGGGAACGCACAACGCTGACGAACAAAAAAACCAATCATCACAATCAATAACTGAAAACGAAGTTGACAAAACTAACCTAACCGAACAAAAACTCGAGAAGAAGAACAGAAATCAATACCTCCAACGCCTTGGACGGAGCTGACCAATCATCAGGAACCCTAAGGCTTTCAACCTGCGCTTCAGGGTCATCATCCTCCTCGCCGTACGGCGGGCCATATCGCACATAAGACCTTGGAGTTAATCGCACCTGCCGGAATCCATTGCAATGGAGAATCTGCGGAGAAGAAGCTCTGAAATTGACGGCGCGGTTTCTAGAAGTGAATGGAATGGCGAAATCGGAGCAAAATTGTGAAGAATTTATGATTGAAACGAATGTACTGGCTGGAACCGAAATCAGTGACTCCATTTTCGTTCGGTTTCTCTGTGATTTTCAGATTAGTGGA
This sequence comes from Sechiopsis laciniata, assembly GCA_037833695.1. Lineage (NCBI taxonomy): Eukaryota > Viridiplantae > Streptophyta > Magnoliopsida > Cucurbitales > Cucurbitaceae > Sechiopsis > Sechiopsis laciniata. The sequence continues at coordinate 1,519,640 of JBBMKA010000002.1, forward strand.
GAATTGATGGCGGAACGATGGTGATGTATGGATAGGATTCGTCGGTACGGTCGAATGAAATATAGTGACCACTCAGCTCACTGCGTAGGATTTTACCTTTCGCGCTTTTTTTTTCCTTTTTTTTCTTCGAGTATTTATGTAGAAGGAAGAAACAAACACCTATTCTCGAAATCGAACCTGACATTAATGTTGAACTCCCAAACAATAAAACCATTGCCTTTTCGGTCCCTTTATTTTAGTTTAGTGGTTATGTTATTAAATAACCATTTATTTTGGTGAGTTAAGTCTTTAACTAATTGAAAATTAATTTTTTACCAAATAAATTGTTGATGACTTGTTGATTTCATTATCAATACCATTGATATGGATTTAATCTTAAAAATCAATACTTAACTTTCATTTATTTAAAAATAATAGTATCATCAGTTATATAGAGTTTGCAATTGTCTCTTTCCATTTGTTCTAAAAAAACAAAAAATTAATTTTTTATAAATATATATATATATATATATATATATATATATATATCTCTCTCTCTCTTTAATAATAATAGTTTCGTTGATACTTTTTTAGATACAATCAAAATTTATTAATAAGTCATGAATTTGAAGTCTTCTTGATTTGTGTTAAACTCAAAAAAGTTGTCTCAAGTTAGCTTATATACTATTAGCTATTGAATTTAATGTATAAAATAATTGACAACGCAATTTTTATCTAACTCACATCATTAACAAAATACAAAATATCATATTATTTATACGAGAATAACCACAATTATTTTATTACCGTATTATTGTATATTCAAAAAGTTATGGGTCCCTCACTCCATTTGTTGTGAAACTCAAAACAATGGTGGTTGCTAATTAATACATAGATTACATATTTACTTCAAAAAAAAAAAAAAAAAAAAAAAAAAAACATAGATTGCATATTTAGAACATTTTACTTATTGTGTTTTATCTAAACATGAGAACCAAATAGTATAAAAGGTTGCGACTACCGTTTATTTCCCTCTATTTTGTAGTCTAACATACTCTTATCTTTTCAACAAATATAACCTATTTGTTAAAAAAAAAAAAAAAACAAATGTAACATATTCTTATCAACGTCAATAAAAACAATAGCTCAATATCATTAATGTATTCTTATAATCAATAAATCACGAGTTTGATTAATTCCCCTCCTCCAATTAACTAAAGAAAAAATATATATCCGTTAACATCATTGTTTTTAAATTATATAAAAAAAAATAAATATTTCTATTGGTATGAGACATTTTGAATGAAACAAATAATAAAATCATGAGTGTTTATGTTTAAAGTAAACAATATCATATTAATGTAAATAATTTGAACATAGTTGTCATACTTATAAAGTGATCTTAGAGTCATACTCCTAACTTAGTTATGTCGATAAAACATTCAATTGTAGGATAACGAAGTTAGGAGTCTAGAGAAAATCTATGGTAACAAGCTTTATCAGACTAACAATGTACCATTATGAGAAGAAAAGTTAGATTGGACTGAGCTAGAAGCATTGGCTAGTGATGTACTTTCAGGAAAATATACGAGTTTAGTCTAGAAATGTAGTAAGGGTATATATTCGTTTGATCAAACTAGAGGTATACAATTAGAAAAAAGGAGTACGTCTAAACATCACCTAGACTAATGGACTATTTGAGAAGTGACTTAATTTTTGTTTGAAGAGAGGACTAAATCCTTGGATACCGAACATATGAGACGAGCCCAATAAGAGATTCAATGGTACTTTATTCAAGAAAATGATTAAGATACAAATAAAGTTGTCCATGTAGATATGCCATAATTATTGTCCTTATTGATAAAGTTGTTGAGATAAAGCAAACCAATCAAGATCGAGCGCGTGACCGTGAATTGAATTTCATTGCAACTAATCAAACAAACCAACGCGCCACTAACCCATTCGGTTAAATTAAAATATTTGTTTATCACTAAATAATCATATATTTGAATCTCTAAAGAAATGTCCGGACCAAAAGAAATCTCATTTGGGGCTAAATTTGTAATTTATCTTTGTGTGAATAGCCTTTTTAACTAATGGGCCAAACTCTGGGCCAATTCAAATGGGCCGTAAAGTTACCGGCCCAATAGTCTAGTCAAAACTAGTTATGGAGCCGCCAAAATTGCGCCGGGCTTTACCTAATCCTACATGTCGTTTAAAGGATAAGGAATTTCTCCGGCACAGACCATCTTCTCCGGCGACATTTGAATGCAATAATTCATCGCTCAGTTCTTCATCTCTCAAAGCTCCGAGAGGAATGGCTGCAGCAATAGCCAGCAGCTGCTTCTCCATCTTCAATTCCACCGTCAAATTCCCCTCCGGCAGCCGCCCGCCCCCGCTATCAACTGCTTTGCTCACTTCTACCGCTATCGCTGACCGGCGAAGTACTTCCGGTTCTAAACGGCGCTCCTCTTCCGCTTATTCCGAGGTATTTTGTTGGTCTAATGCTTCTTGCTGTATCATCTTCAGTTTTGCTATTTTGTTCTTGTTAACGGCGCTTTAGTTGAGAATTGGGAGTTTATTGGACCGGAAACTAGGTATTGTGCGTCAAGATATTTGAGATTTGGTTGAGCTTGTGGAATGATATGTTCTTGCAGAGTGTTGTCTCGTTGTTGAATCTTCAAATTATTAGAGAACATTGTCGTCGCGTTGATCTCGTTCCATTTTGCTGCAAGAACATGTCACGTAGTCGTATCTTTCATTATTTTCTGAACGAGTTTGGTATTTTCATTAAAAAAAAAAACATGTCATGATGGAAAAATCATGTCCGGAGAAAAAAAACCACTGAGCAAAAGAAGAACTTCCTCTAAAAAAATTGTTACAATCACACATAAACCCCAATTACATAAAAAAAAAATTCTCCTCAAAGCTTATACTACTCACACATTTGCTCTACTCTTCTAGAAAAGTATACAAAAGGAATTGAATTAGAGTTAGTAAATAAGCTTAGAGTGTTTCTAATTGAGATGTTTTGAATCCAAAGCTACATGCTCATTTTATAGTACTTGGAGCACACCGTGATATTGCATTTTTTCAACGTGGGACAACTATTTCTAATATTTTGCCAAAATCTCAACATATCACGTAGTTGTAGATTTCTGCCATTGTACGTTGAGTATCGTAGGCCTGATGCTTCTTGTTGTGTCGGCTTCTGTGCCGTTTTGATTGAGAAAGAAGTGAACGGATTCATTTGTTTAATGTTAACTGACTGGGGAGACCCATCTGATGGAGAAATGTGATTTACTCTTTCCATTGCATCCATTTTCTAACATTTGTTTTTTTTTTTTTGTAAATGTGGGTCGCTAAATGAAGGAGTCTACACTACGAGAACCATTTCTTCCAAGATCAAAAGATGGCATACCACTGCTACATCAGATAGAAAACAATGCTCAAAGAAATCCAGGCCGACTGCGAACAGCAGCTTATAAATCATTTGGCATGCAGAGGAAAGATAAAAAGGAGTTGGCTAATGCAATTGAGAAGGTATGATCAGTGCAGTTGTGGCAGTTGGTATCTGAATTGCATGGGTGTTAATAGAAATAGATCAATCATTCTCGATCCAATTATGCAAATAATATACAGTTTTATGTTGCTATCTTCATTAGATTGTGAAAGTTGCCTCTTTTCATTATCATTTTAGCATCTCTACAAGCGATAAGGGCAAATTTTATTCTTAAACTTAAGTCAGGATTTTTAGAAACAAGGGTTACCACGCTAGTCCCTAAGCCAAGCACCGGAGACATTGAAAGAGTAATGTCACAGATGAGTCTCGAACCTTGGACCTTGAGAAGAGTATACCCTCAAAGTCCAAGTCTTCAACCACTGCGCCAATCCTTGGGGACAAACTTAAGTCAGAATTACTCCAAACGATTTATTTCTAACATCTCAAATCAGATTGTAAGCCTAACCGATTTGAATAATAGCTGTAGGGTAGCATAAGGATGGTGAAACCTATAGGAAAGGCTTAAATACCAAAATTTCTATAATGTTTTGTATGTATACTTTTTCATGTCTACCATGCCCATTTCTTGCAAATTATTTTTCCTCCGTCTGTTTTGATCCTGTTGATGACTGCTTGGAAATGTCAGGTTGAACCGGGAAATCTCCAGGATGCAGCTTTTCTCAACGCTGTCGTGAAGGTAATTGATAGGCCCCTAAGGGATTTAGGATAGTATTAGTAAGGGTATAGTTGCAATTAGCTATTTATGTTGTGCTTAAATAGGGGAGGGAAGTTCTTAGAAAGTTATGTATTTTGACATTGTTGTCTTGTTCAACAAGTTGGGAGAGTCTAGCCCTCTCGAATGGCTATGGTATTGTAACTCTATTATATCAATATAGTTCGCATGTGTGTAGTATTTTCGAGGTTAATTCTGTTGTGTGAGTGATAAGATCATTGGGGTCTTATCAGTAATTTAAAGTAAACACTTAAGATTACTATTCAGACCAACTGCCTCAAGCAAAAACAGTGGAAAAAACAATGACTGTGTATCACATCCATTTTACCATTACCTGCAAGTTTCTGCATTCATTTTGTTGAATTATGTTAAACCACCAATCAATCCAAAAGCCTAAGCTAATGGATTGGGGTAAATTTAATTATATCAAC
>JBBMKA010000002.1:1524384-1555992 GCA_037833695.1 Sechiopsis laciniata
GGTTCGAACTCAAGACCTCCTGCTCTGATACCATGTTGAATTATGTTAAACCACCAATCAATCCAAAAGCCTAAGCTAATGGATTGGGGTAAATTTAGTTATATCAACCAACACATTTATATGTGAAGTTTGATTGACTTCCCTAAATAAGTCACTGCGATTTAACAATCCATTATACCATATTACCCTTACCTTTAAATTTCTGCATTCAGTTATTGAAGCCTGTTCGAAAAGACAACTATCTTAGATTATACACTCTTAATCCCCACTTTTGCAGATTCACCGAGTATGTATATGGTATGTGTTAATTCATGAGATTTTAATTATTCCTTCTCTGATTTATTGCCTAGGTTTATTGTACCCATACTGCTCCAGATTACTCCCTACCATGGCAGAAACAAAGGCAATATACGAGTACTGGGAGGTGAGTACTAAAGCTTTTATCTTTTTTCTAGACTTGGAATATGTTGAATTTATCAATGAAAGTTTTTTGTTTCCTATCCAAAAAAAAAAAAAAGTTTCACACTTTCACTTTGGGGTCTATCCTTTATATTTTCCAGTTAACGTTACCAGCCAATTATTTACCTTTTTGTTGACTTAGTTGTTCTTTTGCCTTTTATCCTTTATGCAGTGCTTTTATGATTGGTGATGGTAAACTCTTGACAAATGCACATTGTGTCGAACATGGTACACAGGTAATGTACTGAGGCAATCGAGCCTCTTTTACGTGATAATATTTAGTTCCCATATGTGCTGTTAACTTCATGTTTCTTTTCTCATGTTTAAGCTTTTTGTTTATTTATTTTTTTACTTGAGAGAGAGGATACATGGTATCTTCCTTCAATTTTTTACCTGATTTTCTTTAATATGAAATTTTTCGTAAAAAAAAGAAACTATTATTGATGTTATTTATTTCTTTTTTTGGATAAGAAACAATTTCATTGATGAGTGAAACTAAAAGAGGGAAGAAACCCCACAGGGGAAACTTACAAAAGACTACTCCAATTAAAAAGGAGAGTGTATTACTATCATCGTCAAAAAGGGAGGAACATTTTAACCAAAATACAACCAATTTATTTATTTCTTGTTTTCAATGTTCAATTGATGCCATTACTTTCGTGTTTTCAATGCTCAGGTCTTAGCATCCTCTTTAATCCGATCTTCCCAATATACTACCTTTCTATTGTAAATAATAATATGAGATACAATGTACTATGCCATCACATTCTTATTTACTATTTTGCATGTTTTGTTTGTTTTGGTCCCCATGTCTGGTTGCAGGTGAAAGTAAAGAAAAGGGGAGATGATACCAAGTATGTGGCTAAGGTATTGCTGGTGGAGAAGCTTGATTTCTTTTTTCAAGTTTTTCTTGATAGATATCCTGCTGTTATCTTGTTCTGTTGAAGAATTCACTTTCATTTATATACCATAAATCTTGAAGACAGTTTAGGTTGCGTGTGCAATATGAAGTTAGTTTCCCTCTAGCGGGCGTCATGTCCTGAAAAATTTAACCTTCCTTTTTGAAATCACTTATTCTGTAAACATGATTCATGAAGATCAAGCCTTCTATTGGCGTAATGGGACTATAACTGTAAACTTCCTGCCCCTAGTAAAGCAGATGTTTTTTTTCAAAGCTTTTTACTTCTTTCTTTATTTTTTGATGGGGAAGTTCAGAATTTATTTAGATGATGTCCTTCCTTGATGTGTCTGTGAAGGTTTTGACTATATCAATGAAAAATTTCTAGTTTTAAAAGTAAGTTCCTTATGTAGCTTCTTTTTGCTAGTGGATAGTGATAGTGATCATACTTTATTTTGTCTAGTAAACTATAAATTCTCAAGGATATAAGAAGTATAATGCTTGTGTCAATAGAAATTCTCATGGATTACCATCTGCTGCTCGAGTGAGGTCTTTAGGTTGGAGTTGTGCAATTATTGATTTTTTTTGCAAAACCTTTGGGCTTATCATATTCTCAGTGATGTTTACACAGGTTTTAGCCAGAGGAGTTGATTGTGATATAGCTTTACTTTCAGTTGAAAATGAAGAGTTTTGGAAAGGAGCCGAACCACTAAAGCTTGGAAATTTGCCCTGCCTTCAGGTTTGTACTTGGCTCTTTGGTTTACTGATTGACCCCAGATTAGGGCATCGTTGAAATCATTGCTATTACTGCTTCTGGCAAGCCTTGACCTCCCAAGTTCCAAATTTTCTTCCTCTTACAAATGATGCTCTTTTTTGTTTTGTTTTGTTTTGTGATAACTATACCCTCTCCTATCCAAATATGAAGATCATTTAGTTAGAAATTATCTACATTATTTTTCTTTATGTACATCCTGTAGGCTTATATATTTCACTCAATTCTTGCTCTATCACCTGGCAGGATGCTGTGACTGTTGTGGGGTATCCCCTTGGAGGAGACACTATATCAGTGACTAGGGGCGTTGTATCACGTATAGAGGTAGGTACCCCTTGTGTGATTCTAACTGCTTTTTTTAACTTCATATTTTTCACATCGATTACTTTCATGGCTACCTGTCTGGATGTTATAGAAAATATACTATGGATCTAAGAAATTCATTTCATCAGGTTACGTCCTATGCTCATGGGTCATCAGATTTGTTAGGCATTCAAATTGATGCTGCAATAAATCCTGGTCAGTAGATTGTAATTTTTAATCTTAAAAAGTTAATCCTGTTTATGTGATGCTCACTGCCTCTTCTTGCTAGATTTTAGGTAATAGTGGTGGTCCTGCATTTAACGACCAAGGTGAATGCATTGGAGTGGCATTTCAGGTAGACTTTCTATTTATTCACTCTATGAACGGACATTATTGTCCTAAATATTAAAACCTATTCTTAATTATCTTCATTTTATTGGATTGGTTGTATGGTCATAGCTAGTTTTCTATCAAGTTGACTTTATTCATAACCTACTATCTTATGTCACAATATTTTCTTTATCTATGGTTCCTTTACAAGAAATTTCCTTTAGGTTTACAGATCTGAAGAAGTTGAGAACATTGGATACGTTATTCCAACTACAGTTGTTTCTCATTTTCTAAATGACTATGAGAGGAATGGGAAATATACCGGTGAGGCTTCTTGACTTTTTGATACGTATGATATTATATTATTGTATTTTTGTACAGTGCTGCGGTCTGCATGTACCTAAATATTAAAATTTTCAGGCTTTCCTTCCCTTGGAGTTTTGTTGCAGAAGTTGGAAAATCCAGCATTGCGTGCTTGTTTGAGGGTGAAGTCAAATGAGGTTCGTGTTTTCTGAAAATACATTTCTCATAGAGGCTATATGAATTTTCAATATAGAATGGCGGCATACTGTCGGATAGTATTTTTTTTTGCTTAAAATGTCACTTGTTTTCGTTGTTGGTGCTCAATACCTACTGCTTTTCTGACCTGGTATCTTCGTCGATTAGGGTGTATTGGTTCGAAGAGTCGAACCCACATCTGATGCTAATAATGTCCTAAAAGAGGTACACAACATTATCTCTAGGTTATTGTATAAGAATCAGAATGCTCTTTTACTTGTTTAAATTAATGTGGAACTGCATGTCGCATGTAAAATCCAATTGTTCGCTGGTAATTAAGCTTTATATAATGTGTTTGGTGGAAAATGAATAGAATAAAAGTATCTCAGCGTGTGAAGTCCAATTGGATGTGAAAGATTTTTGCATTTGAATGGGTCTGTCCATCGTGGTGAGGACCCTTTAAAGGAGTTCGGATACAAGTTCCTTGAACATTGCACTAGAAAAATCATACATCCAAAGAGGGCAATTGAGATGAGGGTTTTAAAGTTCATGAGTTTGACACTTCTAGTGGAGCCTATATTGAGTTTGCTTATATCAGGTTATGGGTTTACTAATTCCCTATAATTACTAGCAAAACCATAATTATTTTAAAGAACCACTTAAACTACCTACCTAGTCTTGTGTAGTTAAAATTCACAAACTGAATAGAGGCTTTTGAAATATATTTCTCAGCACAAACCAAGTACAAACTACACAACTTAGGTTTCTCAGCCCTCAGACTTACAAACACCGATTTAAAGTTGTGCTGTTCTGGAAATTGATGGTGCTTATTTTGTTTTCAGGGAGATGTAATTGTTAGCTTCGATGATGTTAAAGTTGGATGTGAAGGAACAGTACCTTTCCGGACAAATGGGCGAATAGCATTTCGATACCTTATTAGTCAAAAGTAAAGCATCTCAAATCCTTTATGACATTTAATGAACTTCAATATACGCATAGGTGTAGAAAACAAGACTTTGCTATAGTTATAACTTAATTTGAGTTATTACTTATTTACGTCGTTTACAGATTCGCCGGTGATGTTGCAGAGCTTGGTATTATTAGATCTGGAGAACATATCAAAGCTAAAGTCGTTCTCAATCCTCGTGTGCACTTGGTACGCTCTCAGTCGATGACCATGGAGCTCATTTGATTTAATTTTATAGATTAATTGTGCTGATTGTATTTCTCATGCTCTTCACTGAAGGTTCCCTTTCACGTTGATGATGGCCAACCCTCTTATCTAATAATTGCTGGTTTGGTGTTTACTCCGCTCTCCGAGCCTCTAATAGAGTATGCTGTAATTTAGTACTTGCCATTGAATTACATTTTTTTACTCACATCAGATTTACAGTTTTCATGCATATACTAATTCATATTTTGTTTTCTTTTTCAGTGAGGAATGTGAAGATTCTATTGGGGTAGGTTACTTGGATGAAACCTTTTAAGTTAGAAATGCAGAAGTCAAAACTATTTCCTTATTTTTTTCATAGTTTAAAGTTTTATTTGTCATTTTCTCTTTTGATTAGTTGAAACTACTGGCGAAGGCACGCTATTCCTTGGCAAGTTTCAAAGGGGAACAAATAGTGATTCTGTCTCAGGTAAGTTGCAACTTTGATTTTAACCACAAACATCTAAATTGTTGAAATAGTGCACAGCTAATTTATTGATCTTGGAGTACATTATCTTCTAACCTAGACTTTCACTTGCTTTCATTTTAGTTAAGACAAAACAAACCACATCATGTTGGCCTTTTTTTTTTTTTTTTCAGGAAGTTAATTTATTTCCCGTTTCCTTAAAATCTTAATTGACATCTTTTCACATATAGGTCCTGGCAAATGAAGTGAACATTGGATACGAGGATATGGGGAATCAGCAGGTAGTTATCTTTAATCATCAAGTTATAGTTCGATAACAATTTTACTTTAGAATTCAATTTTGTTTATTGATTTTTTTTTTTAGTATTTTTTAAAAATATAAGAAAATTGGCCATCATGGGTTGACCTAATTCATTGTGAACACCTACTTAAGAATTAATTTTCTATGAGTTTCTTTGACAGTCAGAAGTTGTAGGATAAGATGGTTTGTTTCATAAGAATAGTTGCAATGCAAAGTGCCCCAACACACTCATGGTTCTGGATACCAAAAACAAAAGTTAAAAAAAAATTGAAATCTAAGCAGAAGTTTCAAAAACAGAAAATTTTAATTAAAATCATTATTGCTAACTTGAGCCCAACTAGTTGACTCATATTCCTCGATAAAGAGATCATAGCTTTGATTCCCTCACCCACGTTGTGCTTTTTATTTTTAATATCCCTAAATGTCTGGGCCAACTTGTGCGCATCTCGATGATTCTCATGAGACATATCGTCTGACCCTACAGCATTTGGATGTCAAAGAAATCCATAGGAAATTAATTCTTAGGTATGTGACCACCATGGATTGAACCCACAACCGTTTGATTTCTTATTGTCCTTTTGACCACTAGGCTACCCATCGTAATTTTAAAATTAAGGTCTACAAAAGAGGTCGAGTTTCTACCTTGGGTAGGACTCTTTCAAACACGGATTTATTATGTATATGACATTACTGCAGGTATTAAAACTGAATGGAACTCGAATCAGAAACATCCATCACCTAGCTCACCTTGTTGACAGTAAGTTACATTAATCTCATTCCTCAAACTTATTTTTTGGCTTCACTTTACACTTTTTCAATGATGGTCTGAAATTTCCTCAGCTTGCAAAGACACATACTTGGTTTTCGAATTTGAAGAGAACTACATTGCCGTTCTCGAGAGGGAAACCGCCATTGCAGCTTCGTCCTGTATACTCAAAGACTATGGTATTCCATCCGAAAGGTCCTCGGATCTTTTGGAGCCATACGTAGATATATTAGGAGACACCGAAGGAACAGTAGTAGATCAGAACTACGGTGATAGTCCAGTCACCAATTTGGAAATAGGCTCCGAGGGACTTCTTTGGGCATAGTCAAACAAATTATTGCTGCTTGATCTTAATTTTTACCCTGCAGATATGATATCGATGAATGCTTAGATGTCGCAGGCCACCGGAGTCGGCTCGACTGTAGTCGCCAAGTCCTTACTGCAGGTTGTTCCATTGAATTCTCTCCTTGTATTTATTTGCATTGCAATTTGTTTTGCTATTGAATAAGGGGAGCAAAAGTTTTGCAGAATATAATGCTGGAATCAGCTATTTTTAGTCTTTGTAGCATTGATGTATAAGGCTGACATATTAGTTGACAATTAAATGTTATGAGTTCAATTCAAGGTGCTCGCCTATTTAAGCATTAATTTTATGAGTTACCTTGACAATCAAATGTAGTAGGGTTAAGTGGTCGAGTCGAGGTGATCTGGACACATGGATATAAATACACAAAACTTCATTCTTTTCTTCCAAACTTTAGCGCAATGTTTTGCATAGCTTCATATGGCACTCTCTTCTACGAGTTACCTTGACAACCAAATGTAGTAGGGTTAAGTCGTTGTCCAGTGAAAATAGTCGAGGTGATTTGGACACATGGATATTAAAACACAAAACTTCGTTCTTTTCTTCTAAACTGAAGCAATGTTTTGTGCATCTACATTAGCTTCCAATGACACTCTCTTCTACGAGATATTTTGACAACCAAATATATTAGGGTTAAGTGGTTGTCCAATATAAATAGTCGAGGCACGCGTAATCTTGTCTGGACACTTGTATAAAAACACAAAACTTCATTCTTGTCTTCTAAACCTTATCAATGTTTTGTGCATCTAGATAAGCTCTATGGCCCTCTCTTCTTGATAGACCTACACACCACATTATACATAATAAAATTCTTACAATTTCTTCAAGAGTTGGAGTTCACATGATTTAGTGAATCCATCTTTGAACAGACAAATCACTTTGAAGACAATCAAAACTTGTCTTTCTAAACCCATCTGTACGAAAGACGATTTCATACTCGATTTACAACGGGTTACTAAATGAAATGTGTTCACATGTACTTACAATGACTTATTGAAGAGAAATTGAGTTCATACATGGATACAAAAGCCACCATAATTTATTCATTAGTTATGCTTCAATAATATTTTACAAGTATCTAAGGGCATTATATTATGCTATATATCTAGCCCATCTCAAGTTTTTCAAAAAGGAAAAAAAAAAAAAAAAAAAAACCCCCAAGTTCATCTCACATTACACTAAAAGATTGAGAAAAAGAGTGTATTTTGGCACCTTATACAAAGACATTGGAGTTGGGTAAAATATACAAGATTATATACATTGCAGTTGGGCCACAATGTCTTTGGCAACTTCTTGGGCCTCCATCTTGGACCCATAGAGCCCTCTTTTGGATAAGCCCACACAATAAAGCCCATTGTTTCCTTTCCAGTGATTGGGAGGACTCACTTTGGACACTCCATCATCATTTAGTAGATAATCATCTCCCTGTGTGAAAAAACAACAAAGATCTCTTAGATACTAGACCCGACTAATCGAATGGGTTAGTGGCGTGTTAATTTTGTTATAATCTAATTCTAAAAAATTAATTCATATGCAATATTTTAGTGCCTAGCTAACTTAAGCACAGTTCAATTCCTTAAAATATATACATTTGTCTAAGAGATTAAAGTTTCGAATAATTGAATAAAAATCAATACTTTAAATATCGTTTGATAAACATTTAACTTTTTTATTTTTGGTTATTAAAATTTAAATTGAGTTTCACTTAAATTCTCTAAAAGAAAGATTCCAATTTCACTCAAGAAAGTATTTGATTTTTAATTAATTTTCAAAAACCAAAACAAGTTTTTGAAAGTTACTTTTATAGGTCTCGTTTGATAGTTATTTAGTTTTGAAAACTAAGCCCACAACAATTACTTCGACCTACGTTTTCTTTACTTTAATATTTACATTTTACCTATACTTTTAAAAATCAAATCAAAATATTGAAAGTAAAAAAAAGATCAGCTTCCAAAAACTTGTTTTAGTTTTTGTAGTTTAGTTAGAATTCAAATACTTCTTTAAGAGAAGATGCTCTTTATATAAATTTTGATATAAAATAGTTTAAATTTCAAAAACAAAAAAATCATATGATTAACAAACGAGACCTTATGTTCCAAATTTTGGTTTGATTTTTCAAAATATAGCTAATATATAAATATTGAAGTAAAGAAAACTGTAATTGAAGTAATTATTGTAGGCTTAGTACTAAAAAAAATCTAAAAAACAAGGGCTTGTGACATTAGTCGAGGGCCTAAATCATCAGTGGCTCAAATGGTCAAAGAGAGTCTTGGGGTGTTTAAGATGATGAGTTCAATCCATTGGGGTCACCTACCTAGGAATTAATTTCCTACAGGTTTCCTTGACATCCAAATGTTGTAGGGTCGGGCGGTATGTCATTAATCGAGGTGTGCGCAAACTGACTTAGACACTTACAGATATTAAAAAAAAAAAAAAGGGCTTGAGAATGAGCATTTTGGAGTAAGAGGTTAAAGATTTGAATTTCCACCAACAAATTGAACTAAATACATAATTTTTTTTATATATAAAATACTTAAATTTATTAAATTTTGGTCATTTTGCTGCTTGAATTTGAATGCTGAATAAAGATAAATGGATTAATTTACCTTAAGCCACAACTTTGCTGAGCTTCTGAAGCCAGTGCAGAATATTATTGAATCAAATGGATGAACTTTACCATCTTTAAATATAACATTATTGTTGGATTCTACCTTTGATATTTCAGAAGATATCACCTACAATATAATTAGGACTATAAAACATTTAATTATGAGGAGAGTCAATTTTGACAAACTAATCAAAATGTGATTCTTAAACTTCTCTATTTATTTTCTTTAGGTCTGTAAATGATTAAGACTTCAATCTCTCTCTTTTTTAGTTTAACACTCGTAATCTCTTAATTATAAATACACATTTGATTAGTTGAACTATAATCTTAATGACATCTTCATTACAATTTTTGAAGCTTTTATATCAAATCTATTTCAATTCACTTCTTTTTGTTAAAATATCATTTTGAATCACATATTTTAAGTTTTTGTTCGATTTTAGTCCATATGTTTTTAAGTGTTCAGTTTTAATATTTAACTTTCCATAAAACTTAAAATCAATCCTTATGATAAATTTGATATTATTTTTTGTTAATCAAAATTGGTACAATAATAAATAATACCTTTCATAAGAGAAGAGATATATATCAATATTTCTAAAATTTATGGTGGAAAACTAATAGAAACTGTTTTTTAAAGAAAATAATAATAATATCAACTCATTTAAAACATTATGAATATTTCAAATACATAGATGAAAATGAAATAAAATTTAAAAGTATAGAGATTAAAAAATAATATTGACATAAATACAATATTATTTCATGAATGTATGTCTACTAATAATAGGTTTACCCAAGAAAAAAAAAATTGATCACAAAAATAAAATTTATGGTAAATTTCAAGTGTCTAAATTCAAATTTTTAAATGTAGAAAAAACCTCTCCTTCCAACCAAACACTCCAACCCTCATAAACCTTTCTCAAAAACTTTTTTATATCCAGTTCCAAACAACTTATTTTCAAACAATTTTTTTAAAGGAAAATTGCACAAACTACCCATAAACTTTGATGTTTGTAATAATTACATCCTTGAACTTTAATTTTGATCAATTACATTTCTTCAAGTTTGATAAATATTACAATTAACCTCATGTGTCTAAATTGAGTAAGAAAATGAAGGATAAATTTGTCATTTAAAAAAAAAAATTGTGTATACCCTCGTACCTTTGTTTTCTTTCTCGATCTTCATTTCTTAATCTTCTTTTCTTATTCTCATCCTTCTCAAATTGATTGGGATAAATGTTAACCCAACAAAAATTTAATAAAGACATAATCAATCTATGGCATGAAATTTTTTAAAAGAAAAAATCGAAAAGCACACCCAATTTTCAACTTGCCAAAAATGGTGGATTATTTGTACGCCATTTTTAGTTTTTTTGGTTAATGAAATTGAGCAAAAAATATTGAAAAATGGGTTTAAGTTGGTCCCACCAAGTTTGCCGTTTGGTGCCCGCGAGCTCGTTCGGGATTTTGGTAATTTTCGTTACCACAAGCCTTTGTTAGGTTAATGTGATTTTTAATTGGTTGCTAGAATTTATTTAGTTGGACTGTTATTATTATTATTTAACGGGCTACCATAATAGTTTGTTTGGGCATGAAAATTAATTAATTTGAAAAATACAGATGTTCATAAAGTTATTTGTTAAGCAAGAGGGGTTGTTTAAAAGGGAATTCTAGTAAATAAATAGAGGAAAATTATGTAGTTTTTTTAATACAAAATTTAGTAGCGAGTCTTAGGATGTGACATTAATTAATTTTAGGAATTCATTATGATAGGTTAATTTCCTAGTTTGACCGGGAGTTGGAGCAACATGCTACGAGGATTTCTTTAACTTCATTTCAGGTAAGGACTTTCTCACTGGGGTTGTGTGGACCCTGCACAAGGTGAAACTGACTATGTTACTGATATTTATTGATGTTGGACTGCGTTGCTGATAATTACCGATGGTTGTCTATGTTGTATGTTGGTTACTTTGAATGTTCTGTATGTCTTGCACTTCAAGGTTATGGGGTCCCGGGGTGCCATCTTGTATGTTGTTTAAAATTTTAAATGTGTTCTTTAAATTATACTTCTTGTGAACATGCTAGGATTATGGGGTCTTAGCATGTTATCTGTTCCGTTGTATGTTCTTGGTTCTCTCTTGATACATGTGTGAGCTGGTGATGACGTGTGTTAGTATGTAGCTAGTCCTGATCATGTAATGAGTAGTATCCTGTTGATAACTCTAAAAAATTGAGGGTTAAAGTAGTTTAAATTAAGACAATTGTAGAAAAAGAAATGTTGAAATAATCCGATTAAGTAGAGAAGTTCGCTCCTGCAGACTAAAGCGAAGCTTACAGCGAAATATCGAGTAAAAGCTTGCTAGAAATAAAATTTAGAGGTTAAATGCAGTGAAGCATGCATAATTTAATAGAGTTATTTTTAAGTTTATAAAAAGAATTGATGCTGGTATTTCGTTGCAAGAAACTTCGGTAGAGCGAATAGAGCAAAGCGAAGAAACAGAGAGAAACAATTAGCTCAAGCGAAGCGAAAAAACCCTCTAAAAGATCTAAAGAAGCCAACTAGTGTTCGCAGCGGCGAGAGCTTAGAAAAGCAGACTATCAAGAAGAAGGAAAATATCTCTCCCAAGGACGCGTGGCAACAATCCGTGATTCCCAAGCTCATCTCCACCGTTAAATCTGGTCGGCTCTGACGCGCCCGACAAAGTGGATCACAGAGCAGCTTTTTGCAGAGGAGGATCGTGGAGCAGATGTAGCAGCGAATTGTCGGGAGGCCTATATAAGGCGAGAGTATTCCTCAAATTGAGCATTGGCCATTATTAAGTCCAAAAGCTCTTGTTCCCATTATCTTCCAGTCCGATCAAATTCTTACTTCCATTGAGTTTTCAGTAGATGTTTCCAGTCTCAAGCGATTTCGCTGGGCTTTGTTGTTAGATATAGCCGTAGTTTCCTTGTTTTCCAGAAAATAGCTTAATGTTTTGTAACCGGAGATTTGCCAGAATATTTCAGTGTTCAAATTGCAGGAATTTTCTGAACTTTACTTGTTATTCTGTTTACTTTTACTTGTTTCAACACGCTATTTACCTCTCTATTCGTTTTAAGTTTGCTTTCGTTTGCCATGAGTAGCTAAACTTGTTATTGGGAGGTTTGGGGAAGTAAGGGACTTCGCAAATAGCGAAGTAGTTAGCGAACATAACGTATTGTGCATGCCGTTTTCAATTAACATACATTGCGTTAATAACCCTCTGTATGAACTCAGTGTTAATTCAAGAGAGTTAAGATCGAACGAACTTGCATGCATAACACTAGGACTGTCGAGCTTGCTTAGAGATAAGATTGCTTGCAAATTAAAGAACTCTTAGAGATAAGGTTTGCCTAGTGCTAACTTGATAAGATTGTTGTTGAGATTTTAGAGAATCAAACTAAGTTCTTGAGAGAGCCGAGTGCCTGCGTTCGAGAGAACCAGAGGGATATCTGTTAGTGTTTAATTGCCTTCGTTAGTTACTCCGTTTGAGCGAATCCCTGAAAACCCCTGTTCTTCCGATATTTCATCTACTCTTATTACTTATTACTTGTTATTTCGTTTAATCAACCGCAACCAACATCCATTTCCCTTCAACAACTTGGTGACCTTGACTCTTGCATGAACCCGACTTTAAACACACTAAAAATTCCTGAGGAGAATGACCTTTACTTACATTAAAACTTGAAGTAACGTTCGCTTAGGCGAAGCTGAGGATCTTTCAGACCATTATTCATTCAATTAAAATACTAATTAAAAAGACACGTGTGAATCTTGCGAACACCTGTATGATGACTATATAAGAATATTGAGTATGTTTGGTGATCTGTTAGGACTGAGCTGATAAGCATTTGTAATAGAACTCTTAGTTGTCATCATCTAGAGGCTGTAGAGACACAACGTAATGTTATCTCATTGGTTCGGTGTCGTTGAAGATTTTAATCCCGCGCTCGATAGTCGGGGATGTGTTATAACACGTTGCCTCGGTAATGCCTAGTTTGTAGCCCTATAGGCGGGGCCCGATCATAGTGTACGCTTGCTATGAGAGGGTTTTAGCTTGAGGCAATAGGTGTGAACAGGCTGACTAGGATCGCTGGTGAGGGACTCCAAGATCGTGACTCAGTGGACATCTTTCCTTGTCGAGATAAGCATGAGGACTTGGACCATGTTGGCTTGTGTAGGCCTACACTTGATTGGTTTACAGCAGCATGCGGTGTATCCGTACACGCGTTGAGTGTCAGGTAGATGGCTCACCTGGACCGGTGTCGTCAGTACACCAGTAGTGGTTGAGTTGTTTGAGTTGATCGAGCTAGACAGTCGTGTAACGAACTTCAAGACCTGTCGTATTCCTACGTTTAGGTTAGTGTCTTAAGGGCCTCACAAGAAAGTTATGTAACATACTTCATAACCAGTTTTATTGCTAAAGTTAAGTGAGTGTTTTGAGGGCCCACAAATTAGTCATGCAACGAACTGTATGTCCAAGTAAAAAGCTAAGATGAGCTGAGAGTAAGTTGATTGATTGAGAAAGATATGTAACGAAAGTCATGGTCAGTTAGTACGCTATGTTGAGACGAGAGTAGATATGTATTGCTACCATGTTGAGTTCTACTTTGTGCATTGTACCTTTGTTGGGGGGTTCTTACTGAGTATTATTTTATACTCACCCTTACTGAGTATTCTTTTATATTCACCATTTCTGTGGTTTCTTCTTTCCCCAGGTAATTAGAGACATCACCGAGACGGTTAAGTGGGAGATACTGAAGAGATCATAGGCAGAGCTTGCTGCATAACTCGAGTAATAAGTTAGGACATCTGTTATTCTTTCCTTTCATTAGCATGTTAGAATAGCGACTCCTGTTAATTCCATTTTGAAATAAATTGTTATCAGTTGAGCATGCGAGCCCATTACCATTCTTTGATTTTATTTGAACTTGATTTATAACACCTTGGCCAAGGGCTTCTTTAATTATTTGTCATTGAGATTTTAATTCAACAGAAGTAATTACTGAGCTTTTAATTTTAAATCTAAAAATGCAT
This sequence comes from Sechiopsis laciniata, assembly GCA_037833695.1. NCBI lineage: Eukaryota > Viridiplantae > Streptophyta > Magnoliopsida > Cucurbitales > Cucurbitaceae > Sechiopsis > Sechiopsis laciniata. Next base: position 1,538,382 of record JBBMKA010000002.1, read on the forward strand.
GTTTTGTAACCATGTTTTAAAGTAGTATAAGTACCTGAATTTCACCAGATTTGATTTTTTGAAAGGTTCCAAGATCAATGATAGGGTACTTTCCATGGTGCATCTTCATGTGGATAGGGCCTTTTTCTGGTCTCCTCATTCCATATTTAGTCAAGTCTCCAAATATTATTTTGCTAAGGAACACCATAATTGAATCTATTAACTTTACTCGCAAATATTTCACCAAGAACACTAGCAAGTTCATCATTCTCTTTGTCATGATATGTACCTGTTCCAATTTAATTCAACTTAGTATTTTTGTTTTGATCTATTCTAAACTGTTAAGGACAACGAACATCAACACACCCTCAATATTGATATGATATTGTCTATTTGGTCATGTAGTCTTATCCCTCCTTATATATTCCAAGATCTTTACCTTAACTTAGAAATGTTGAATTTTGTTCGCATCTATTAAGCAACAATTCTCTTCTCGAACAAAGTTTACCAAAACCATATGAAGTTGGTCATCTTTGTTCTAAATCGGGAGTCTTCTGTTAGGATCTCATAATTGTCTCACATTGGAAAGTGAATGAGTCCTACAAGCATTTATAAGAGATATGTCTACTCCCCTCTTTGACAATTAGTTTTGAGGTGGAACCCCATATTTTCTAATATGGTATCCGAGCCCATAAAGCCCAAATAGGTATCGGTCCAATAAAATGAAATTGAGATCCGATTTAAGATTGGTGAGCCCAAAAGAGGCACCATCTTGAAGAGCATGTTAGGATCAAGTTACTGCTTGTTAAGAACAAAACACGAGTTGAATTAGATTATTGGATTACAACTATTTCCAATCTTAGAGATCCACATCATTTTTTTAAAAGACAATATTTTAACAAAAAATCTATCATTTGTTAAAAAAAAAAAAACCATAATTTCAATATAATACTTAACATTTCATGAAAGGTTTTAAAACTATTCTTCAAATAGAAATTTTGTAGCAAGATTGAGCCATAATTGACATGAGAGTGACCGAAAATGATTTCTCAAAAAATCTGTCGACTTTTAGTTTTTTTTTTTTTTTAATAATAAATAAAAAAAAAAAAACTCCATTAAAACCAGCAAGTTCTTAGCTAACCAACAAGTTTGCTATTACAAGATTTATTATAGAGCCAACAAACCCAACCTTAATATTAACAATCACATTATTAATCCAAAAAGATTTTTGAGAGTATTCATTAATAACTTATATCATTTATGAAGTATCCAATTTCACAAATATTTTCAACTTTCAAGGGGTGAATGGAGGGAGGTTAAACCCTATTTGACACGTGAATTACCCAAAATTATGTCTCAATCAATTACACATATTTTTCATTTTCTTCTCTTAATCGATAGCATTTTCGTCTAATAATGTATGCTTACTTTCATTTTTTTCGTTCAATAATTATTTCATTTTTTATTTTTTGTTTTTAAAAAACTCGTTTGTTTGATAACCAATTGAGTTTTTATTTTTAAAATTTTTGTAAACGTTTTTAAAAATATGCACGAATTTCAAACAATAAAAAATAGCTTTTAAAAACTAGTTTTGATTTTTGTTTTAAAAAAAGCACCGAAAACTAAAGAATAAATAATTAAAAAGTATAATATTTACTAAACTTGAACACTAAACCTCTAATTTGATAAACCAATCCTACCTCCATTACATCCTTATATATTTTGAATAATTATTCCGATTTTTATTTGGAAATTACATAAAATTTGGATGGAATATATTCAAACTAATTTAATTAAACCTTAAATAATTCATATATATATATTCTAGAATCATTTGGATGGAATATATTCAAACTAATTTCATTATTTCTAGAATCATTTTTCCAATAATTATATCTTTTAAAAAATTATATTTTTATTTTCTTATTAACTACTTTTTATTCTCTCAATAACTATTTTTAACTTAGATTAGATCTATTATTTTATTTTTTTTATAATCATTTTCTTCATCTAAAATACATAATACACCGTCATTCTCTTTGTAATCATTTTCACTACAAGCATTTTTTTTTTGAAGCATCTATAAATACAAATAATTATTCTTCGCATCATCATTTTCTTTCATATTTGTCCTCTATAATAATTCTCATTACCTTTTTCCTAAATATCCTCTTAATATTTCAAAAACGTTTTAAAATTTTTTTAAAAAAAGTTAAAAACAAAAAATAAAAGAAAACTTACCCGAATAGTCAAATTTAAAAAATAATTACAAATATGATTACTTTAAAAAAAATTTAACATCCGTAAACATAAATATTAATAATAATATATAATACTGTATTAATCTTTATTAATGAGTATTAACGAATATATTAATGATTATGAATGCAAATATTTTAAAACTTGACTACATTTATAATTATTTCGTTAGAATAGCAGGTCTATTAGAATTTCTCAAAAATAAATTGGTTATGGGCCTAAGTTAAAGTTAGAATTTAGTTTTTAAAATCTTTAAAACTAAAATATTGGGCGGCAAACAAAAAACCAGAAATCCTTCCCTTCCTCTAATCTCTCATTTTCTTGACACTTTCTTTCTGTTTATCTACAATCAATTTTTTTTTTTTTTTGAAAAAATTCAATTAATCATTTAATTTTTTTTTTTTTTTTATGGAACTGTAGACTAAAGACCAAACACTGTAGGATTATATTCTAGATTTGAACCCATGAAGAATGAATTGGACATCAAATTTATAATCCAAACATTAGTTTATGAAGTAAGAATATAATTTATATAATCAATAAGATATTACCGGACTTCGAACGAGGATCGAAGTTATAGCGCCATGATTCGCAAGATCCAAAGCAATTTCCATTCCAGAATTCCCCGCTCCAACCACCAACACTTTTTTCCTCTCAAATCCCTTCCCCGATTTGAACCCCGTCGAATGCATCACTCCGCCGCCGTATCTCTCCATTCCCTCCACCGCCGGCGTGTACGGATCCGCCGTCTCCCCCGACGCCACCACCACAAACCGTCCAACATACTCCTCCTCCGCCGCCGTCTCTACATTCCTCGCTCTCACCTTCCACACCTTCAAATCCCTAATGAACTCCGCCGACTCCACGCTTCTCCGATACAGAGGCTCGATTCCGAATTTCGAAATGTAAGAATCTAAATACTCGAGGAACAGGTTCTTCGGCAGGTAATTAGGAAAAGAAGAAGGAATCTCCATGAACGCAAGATCCGACGATTTCTTCGGAAGATGGAGGCAGAGCCGATCGTAGGCGTATTTTCGCCAGAGCGAAGCGGAGCAATCTTCTCGTTCGAGGAGTTTGTAAGGAATTGATAATCGTGATAAACAAGCCGCCGTGGATAGGCCGGACGGACCTGCTCCGACGATTATCACCGTCGTCGTCGTCCTTGCCGTCTCCATTTCTGGGACTTTGTGGAGGAGACGAAACGATGAAATGAAACAGACGAAACGAAACGGAGAGATTAGTTGATTGGGCGGATCGAAATTACGGAATTGCCCTGTGGAGGATAAGGAACTTACCGTAATTTTGGTTCCCACTTGTGAGATTTCCGTCCTATTGTAATTTGTTTTTTTTTAGTAGGTCAAAATCAGAGATGTCCATTTTTCACGCGGAGCCGAGTTCCTAGGGCGGGGAACCCCCGACTAGGCGGGAAACGGAGCCGGGGGAGAAAAAATTTCCGTTGGCTAAACTCGGACGGGGATTGTATTCCCTATCCCCGTCCCATTTATTTCTTTTTTTAAAAAAAATATTTTTCTTAATTCTACCATTTTAATTTTTAAATAAATATATATTTGTGGGTGATATTATACATATGAATAATTTCTTTGATAATTAATAATATAGTTGAAACTCATAAATATTTTCTAAAAAAATCTAGTTTTTTTGGATTCTTTGTTCAAAAAATATATAAAAAATGAAAAAGAAAAAAATCCCCGCCTCGATCCCCGAGAAAAAAACAGAGAATTTTTCGGGGACGGGGATTAGTTTGAGGCGCTCGTGAGAATAATTTTTCCAGCGACCTTCAGTTTTGTTTTCATTTTTATTGTATATTCAAGTGCCACCGTGTAGGAATGAGTTAGTGATGCCCCAATTTAAGGAGGTGAAGCTTCAAATTCCCAGTGCTCAAAAACAAAAACCAAAATCAACTTAGCCTCAATTGATAACCATTTGGTATTTTGTTTTTGGTTTTTGAAATTTAAAATTATTTTTATTCAAATTTATTAAATGTGTTCGATCTTTTTTATGATGTATCCGTCTTTAGAAGCTATTTTTTTGTTTCTAAATTTTGGTTCAGAGCAATTTAGGTGATGTGTTAATATCACTTAAATATTAAAGTCCACATATGTGGGTCAATAAGAGCCACATCTTTTTTTTTTTTCTAACTTAAAAAAATAAAAATATAAAATTAAAGAAAATTAAATTGTGGCTCCATTGAGCCTCATAGGTGGGGTTTCATATTTAGGTGATGTCAAGACATCATCTAAATTGCTCCCATTTTGGTTTAGTTTCTAAAAATATATATAGATATTCAAATACTAAAAAAATAAGATAGTTGATGTAGGCTTAAATTTCAAAAAATAAAATAAAATAGTTATCAAATGGGCTTAAATTTGTTGAGTTAAAATTGATATGTATTGTTAAATTGTTGTTTTTGTTAATTTTTTAATTTTGTGATTAGGTTACTACCTCTGTGTTGATATTTATTGTTTACTTTTTACTTTTTTACCGAATGGATCAGTGGTATAATGGTTTCATTGTTTGGTTGTAAAAGAATCGGTACTTGTCCCCCCTCCGGATATGTACTGAAAAGAATTTGAATCTTCTGTTTACTTGAACTCCAAATTATAATTTTCTTGAGTGATTTTTTTTTTTTCGAAAGATCAAATATAAAATTGAAAAACAACATTTTTTATGTAAATTTGAAATTGAAAGTAATTTATATGAATCAATTATACCCAAAAAAAAAAAAGGTTATAGATCTATTAAAACATTTATGGTTAATAATACAATATTATAAATACTCATTAATACAATATTGTGTATTATTAATATAACATTATAAGAAAGTATTATTAATACCAATAGTTATAATTGCTAATTTTTTTAAGTGATTATATTTGTATTTTATTTTCTACATTTGACTAATCTGGCGAGCTTTCCTTATTTTTTAGGTTTAATTTTTATTTTCTATTTTTAGTTTTTAAAATATTTCTTTATTTTATATACACAGCTTGTTTTTTTTTTTTTTTTAAGAATATACATAGCTTATATCTAACCTTACCCAAATTATACAGATATTAGAGTAAGGTGAAAAATACTACTGTGCGTGTACTAAAAAAATAAAGAGAAACTTATAAAATTAGTCAAATTTAAAAAATAATTACTAAAAAAATTTAACAATCATGGTCATATATATTATAGTACATAATAGTGTACAATACTGTATGAATAACATATAATATTGTATTATTAATACATAGTAATATATTAATAATACGTAAAACTGTATTAATAATAAATAATATTATATTAATGAATGTTAATAATATTGTATTGAACCGTATTTATGACTATGGATGCGATTTGCATTGTTAGAATACAACATCTTACCATTTCCCAAAAAGTACTATTGGGCCACTATTGTCTTTGGCAACTTATTAGGCCTCTAACTGACCCAAAGAGCCCGCTTATGGATAAGCCCACACAATAAAGCCCATTGTTTCCTCTCCAGTGATTCTGGATAGTCCATCATCATACTCTGTCAAAAAACAATGACCTTTTCGATAATAAATCTGATTGATGAATTGTAATTTAATTGATAATAATTCAAGCATGGCTCCATAAATGGAACAATGTGATTGTAGTTTTTGTTCTAAAATAAATAAATAAATAAATAAAACCTTAGTTCGCTTTTACGGATATACTTCTTAATTTTTTTATCTACTTTAAGGGATATATTACAAATATATTTTAGCTGTTTGGGTATTGTAAATGGTTAATAATCTCCAATTTTAGTTAGATTACATTATGAAAAATTATATTAATTGTCTAAAAACTAATCGCACCAGCAACCAAAATCCATTCCCTCCACAGCAGTCGACGACCGTGAAAAAAGCAAGTTGAACCGGCTGAAAAAAAAAAAAATCTCATAAACAAGCCAAGCCAGTTTTGGGAACCGTCTCTGGCGAAGAAGGAGCTGCGTACGCATACAGACGCGGCTTTTCCGACGGAGTAGAGTCAATCAGTGGAACAGTCATAACATTCACACGGGGCAAAAGATATCTGACATGGAGTTCATGTCTATTGTTGCTGCGTTTAATGGAGTTTGGAGCGCCACGAACGTGTATTCGAATTATAAGATGATATGTATTGAAGTTGTTCACGAATCTACGCTATCTTAACTTATAGCTTTTGTTTCGGCAGCAATCGATCTCGATAAAACGTCAAAAATTTCTAATTTATTTATTTACAAAGATGGCACTGAAAAAAACAAGCTTTTAGCAATAACCTAGGAAAGAGATACAATGGACGCATAATGGGTTTGAAAATGGCTTATACATGGACTGGTGCATTCTAGCTCAAATCTCAACTGTAATATGGACATTATATTGCAGGGGACGTGCCATTGTGGTTGTAGAGGCCGAAATAGGTGTCGTCACTCTTGATTTGGAGATATGAAGTAGTTGTTTGGAAATCGGTGTTTTGGAAGGAGATGTTGCAAAAGTATTTATTTTATATTAATTATTTATTTTATGTAATCATTGCATATTTGTATTAATTGATAAATTTAATATATTTAATTTTATATGATGTGGTTTTAATATTTTTATTAATTATTGAATTTGTTTTAATATAACTAAAGGTAGCGATTGAGGCTAAGGACTTCAATACATGATTTCTATATATATATATATTTGATGTGATATTTAATAAATTAGATAAAATGTATTTTATATTATATTATATGGTTGAAAATTAGTAAAACGTTTGACATTTTTTAGGAACAGTTGATGAGAAGTTGATATACTAAAAACAAACATGGAGTTAGAGAAATCTCAACTCCTTCCCCTTTCTCCCCTCTCCTCAACACTATTTGCCTTTCTATTGATAAGCAAGTATGGATAAGTACTAGCACGTACAGTTACCCTTGCAATTTTATTACGTACCGTTTCATTCAAAACCTTTAAATTCAATATTGGAATTTTTACTCAATATTAGATTTTTAATTTATTTTTCAAAAAAAGAAAAATTATTTCAAAAGAATATTAGATTTTTAATGACAATTTGAATTATAGATTTTTTTTTCCCAAAAGATTTTTAATTTCAAATGGTAAAAAAATCTCAGACTTTTTTTTTCTTTTTTTGCAAGAAAAAAAATCTCACACTTAGTTAGATAGGTTGTTAGAGAATTTTTATTAACTTAAAATAATTAATGAGGATAAGGTTACAATGATAAAATTAATTTTTACAATTAATAAATTTAATTCAAAATTAGAAAGTAGACATAAAGTTTTTTTTTTTTTTTTTTCGGGTATCTAGTAGACATAAAGTTCAGGCCTTATAGAAAGTAGACATTCCCTTAATTTGTTTGCGAAATATAGACATTCTTCTAATTTTCCTCAAATTATTATAATTTTAAGTTTTATTTAGATTTTTGAAGTTCAGTTTTCTATGTAAAAGTATATTCGAAGATAAATTATGGAGTCCTATTTTGGCCGATTTCCCCAATTGGGTCTCGTTCTGAGCTTCGTTGGAGTTCGAGTGGAGCTTCGTTCGTCGCCATCGTTATTTTCATACATTTAATGTTAAGGACTTAAAGATTAGACCTTGATTTGGTTGGGTACTTATAAGATAAAATTCATAATTTAACTCATTAAATATCTACTTTCCAACGTGAATTATAGTGACTTGTGTCCACATTGTGTATTGAATTATAAAAAACTCAGTAGTGGCATTCACACACACAACACATGAACACCAACTGCAAAAAGATGAAACAAAAATAAACAATAATCAGAAAAAAAAAAAAGAAAAGAAAAAAAGAACACCGATCTAAAATTTTGTCAACATGATGTGAAATAGTGTTTTTGACCAATATGTTATGAGTTCAAATATCGCACACCAAAACATTACAAAATATAAGCCTCTAACAAGTTTTTAAATTTAAAACAAGTTGATGAATATTAGACACTGAAAGTTTAAGGTTATGCTTATGAGAATTAAAATGGAAAATAGTATAGAAAATCTATTAGACATAAAAATGAAATCTTATGGATCTATTATACACTTTTTAAAGTTTGAATTTTCTATTACTTTGGAAGGAGAACGTTAAGAATCTTACATTGGAAAAGTGAGGAGACATTATGATCTTTATAAGATAGATAAATTACGCTTCTCATTATTAATTAATTTAAAATGAAACCTCGTATTTCTCTAATATGATATCAGTCACTACAGACCAATTCAAGAAGGATGAATTCAAAGAGACGTCATCTTAAGTGAAAATATGGAGAGACTTCACAACATTTATAGTGATGAGCTTACTCCTAATAATGGTGAACAAAATAAAAATACCATCTTGAGATAACATATGTAAGGATCTCATAATGAAAAAAAAAAGAAAACCTTACAATTTTTAGAAGACTAGTGAATTATTCTTTTTATTATAAATAAGATTTTAGATGAAATCTTATGTTGTTTAATAATGACTCTTTCACATATATTTTTTTCAAGTCCATATTTGGCTTTTCAATCCTTACTTATTTGATTTATTGATTTTATATCATTTATTCAATTTCTAAATTGTCAAACAAATAATTGAAGTAGACACAAATTAAAAATTTTAACAATTATTTTTATTTAATCTTACAAGGTAAAGAAATTCAAATTTATAATGTCGAAACAAAACTTAGCCATTAAACATTAAATAATTTAAGAGAGTAAATATTTATTCCTCCTCACATGAAATCTCGTGACTTGTGAGCAAAGCCAAATTGCATTAATATAAAAATTGTCATAGTGCTATTCACACACACATAAACACCAGAAGCAAAAAGATAAAAACAAAAATACAAAAAATACATTTTAAAAAAGAAAAAAAATAAAATTACCAAAGCAAAACCATTCCATGTGCTTGGAAAAAGGTAACAGACCCAAACACCAAGTCACTCGCCGTGCTGTATTATCACATCACAACCCAATAACCATCCGCCACGTGTCATCCTAAATCACCCCCCGTCACAGCCACTCCCTTTTCAGCTTTAATCATAACCCCCTTTTCTGCTCTGATTTTTTTCTTCATCTTCTTCCTCACAATTTCATTACCATTTTTTTCTTTTTGGGATTTGTTTCTCTCTCATCATTGACAATGGCTTCCACTTTCTCTCTCTACATTCCCATTTTCATGGCCTACACAATTTCTATTTTGGGTTTCTCATTTGCTTCTTATCCCAATTTCTTTCCTCACATAATTTCTTCCATCGCCGCCGCGCCGGAGTTTTCGCCTGAGCCTTCTCCTGCGCCGGCGCCGGACATTTTCCCCGTCTTTCCGAGTCCAGGCGGCGCCGAGCTTCCACCTTCCTCCCTTCCGACCATTCCCTCCAGCCCCAGCCCTCCCAACCCGGATTTTGCGGTCTCTGCGGAGGCGCCGGAGATGCCTCTTCCGCCGTCTCAGTCCCTGCCGTTCTCCGCTGCTGCTGCTCTCGAATACGGTGGGATTTTTTGGCTGGTTTTGGTGGCTCTCACGGCGGCGTTCGCGGCGGAGCTCTGCCGGTGACCGGTTTTCCGGCGGTGGTGTTTGTGGGCAGTGGAGTGTAGTTCTGTTTGGCGCTGGTGATTGTTCTTTTTCTTTGTGCCCTTTTTGTCAAAAATATATCATTTGAGTTTTTTTTTTTTTTTTTTATTTGATTTTAGTTGGATTGAAATATTGTTTTGACTCATATGTTTGAGTCTTGCGACATTCTATTTTTGTTATGTATTTTCAAATATTCCATTTTTGTTGCTCTCCTTTTAAGGAAATTTAAATTATAATATATTTCCTAAGAAATTATTTGATTGTCTCTGTAAAACAAATTAAGTACATATTTACGATTTCCTTAAGAAAAATTATATTAAATGAAAATTATATTGGATCAACATTCTCAAGAAAATAATTATAAATATAGGTAAATTTTAAAAGATTTACCTTTATAATTATTAATACAATACTTATTAATACAGTGCTATAAAAAATGACAGTGCTCATTGCTCATTTATAGCATTTTAATTTTATATATACATACATGAGTTAAAGGGAGAGTTTAATCAATTAAGTAAGAGGTTCAAAATACTCCCACCCTAAGTATTGTTGGTTAAACAAATAAAAGGTAAAATAGAAATTGAGATGAATATTATAGACTAAATTATGCATGTGTCAGTCTTTTTCTATTTTTTGCTTTCTAAAATTACTGAATATTTGCTTTCTAAAATTACAAAATATTTGCTTTCATGACAGTGATAGATTCAAAGTAAACGTGATATTTCATATACTATTAAATAGAGCATTTAAACTAGGCCATGCATTAAAACTTTATAATAAAATATCATTTTTGTCTCTTTTTTTTAAATAAAAGATAATTCATTAATCATAATAATTGTAATGAAAAAGCATATAAACTCACTCTCAATAAAAGAGGAGCAAACCCAAAGAAATTAATGAACTTCTTAATTAATAAGACATCGTTCCACAACTCAAAATTTAAGAATGATTCAATTTTAATGTTTAGACTTTTAAATGTTCATATTTGGTTGCTAAACTATCCACTTTTAAAATAGGAATAAAATAATATAATTTTTCTCTACCTTTACTTTTTTATTTTATTTTATTTATATTTATCTCTTTACCTATAAGTATTCTCTCTTCTTTACATATGTAAATATGGAATCATGAAAACGGACGGACGTAGTTTCATGGTTGCAAAAAGATGAGATTTGCAACTATATATCCTTTTTGCAAATCTCCTTTTTATTGGTTCCATATTTTCATCTACAAGAAGAGAGAAATTTTATTAGTAGAGAGATAAATATTAGAAAAAAATGGAGGAGAGGGAACAAATATATTATTTTATTCCGATTTTAAAAGTTAGTTAAGAGGATTTTTAAACTTAATTGATAGTGAAGAATAGATATGTCTATGGGTGGAGAATCTCCATTCCCGAAAAAATCACCATTTTTTTTTTCTTGGAGATTCTCTATGGAAAACTGGCGAGGATTGAGTTTTCCGCGGGGATTTTTTTCAATTTTTTTTTTCTTTTACTGTTTTTTATATATTTTTTTGGACAACAATTTTAAATAATTATATTTTTATTTAAAATTAAAGACGTAAAATAAAGAAAAAATTATTAAAAAAAAAAGTAAAAAGGATTGGGAAAACAGAGATAAAGAATACATTCTACGTCTTACACCCCATTTAGCCTATGGAGAATTTTCCCCATTCTCGACCCTGTTCTTCACGGAGATAATAGACATCTCTAGTTGAGAGACTAAATTTGAACATTTGAAAGGTCTAGGGATTAAAATTAGACAATTCTTAAATCTAGAGACAAAAATTGGACAAGTTGAAAATTTAGGAATTAAAATGGAACAACTCAAAATGGAATCTTAACTAATAAACATTTTTTTTTTAAACTCTCATTACAAGAAAAAGAGTATTGGCCGACGTTTTTTTTACCGTCGGCCAAAACAATATTAACCGACGGTTTCAATATCGTCGGCAAATCGTGATAAAACCGTCGGCTATTTATTAAATTCGTCGACGGTTTGAAAGAACGTCATCTAAGATCAACAATTAAAAAATATATATATATAGTAAACTTTGGCCGACGGTTTTAAAACAGTTGGCAAAAAAAAATTATTTTATTTTAAAATTAAACTTTTGCCGACGGTTTTCAAAAACTTCGGCTAAACTTTTCGTTTTCCCTCTAATTTTTTAAATTTTGGCGGTCTCTATTTTACTTTAGGCGACGGTTTTAAAAACCATCGGCTAAAAATTTCATTTCCCCCCATTTCTTTGCTTTTGGTGGTCAATGTTTCAGTTTGGCCGACGGTTGTAAAAACCGTCGGCCAAAGTTTTATTCCACATCATCAATCCGTGTCAAAAAACACATTTTCTCCCCTTCCCCATTTTTCTTTCCCTTCTTCTTTATAAATCCCACCATTTACACATTTTATTCCTTCTCCATTCTTCTTCCTCCACCTCTACCCCTCATCTCATCTTCTCCTTTAGAGATTATCGTCGTCGTCTTGCTAATGTTCTAGTTTTTATGTTTAGCGCAAAGTCGGATTCCTCAACCGCAAGGAATTATGACGGAAGCTTTGGAAAGATGCTCACTACTCGCCTATGTTCTTCCCTTCTTTGTCGTCTTCGTGTCTTCACTCTCTATATTTGTAATGTGGTTGAGCTTTTTAATGCCGTCGAAACAAGCGATTGGATCTTCAGGGAGAATCTAGATGGAGGATGAGAAGCTCTATTTTTTTTTACCTTATCACTCCTTTAGTTTTGTATTAAATAAAAATGTTGTTTTGTAATAATTAATGGAGGAATTTTAATTTTATTGAGGTTTAAAATAACTTTGTGTTATTTAGTTTTGTGTTCTTCCTCATAGCTTTGTGTTTTTTTTTTCTTTCTAATTATGTGTTATTCCTAATAGTTTTGTGCCATTTTTTTTCTCAATCAACCTCATATGTTAGTGCCATTGAAGGAATCCTTGAAGTTTTAACTATTGCTAAATTTTCTTCTTAAACAATTTTATTGGCAAGAGAATCCATATTAACTCCAAACGAACATGACAATTTTTGTTCGTTCAATTTTTTTTAATTTTTTTAATATTTTAGTTGACGGTTTTAAAATCGTCGGCTAAAATATTTATATAGCCGACGTTTTTTAAACCGTCGGTTAATAAAATGAATAATCGATGTTAAAAAAATGTCAGCCAAATTTTAAACAACCGACGTTTTTCCTAAAACTTCTGCTAAAGATTTTCCGACGATGATTAGCCACAGTTTTCCTGACAACGTAAAAAATGTCGGACAATCTTTACCAGATGATTTTTAGATTTTAGCCGACATTTAATATCGTTGGCTAAGATCTTTTTTCTTGTAGTGTCTCTAAATTTTTTTTTAATGAATATTGGTTACTAGTTTACACAGTTATTAAAAGTTTTTTTTTTTTGTCATTTTTTAAAAAAAAGTTTAATATAAATTGAAGGAGGAAGACCACAAATCTTACCTAAAAGGTTTTACTTTATGATGATCATCTATATATAAATTAATTTTTACATATTTTTTTGATATTGTAAGATTACGTCGTTTGTCTTTGAAAAAATCAAGATAAAGATAAAATGGAAACCGGGCCAATTAATAAATAAATAATAAACTTTTTATATATTGTCGGTTGATATAATTAAATTTACCTCATTCCATCACCTTAAATTTTTGGGTGATGTTCTAAATTTTTACTAAACAATGAAAGCATCGCGCGAGTGACCATTTTGATTAAAATACTTAATTACATAATACACGAGAAAACAATAAATTATTATATTAAACCTTTGTTAAATAGTATTTTTTTATTAAAAAAAAATCAAATGGATTTCTATATCCTATTTGAGAAATAAAATAACCGATTCCAAGAAGAAAATGTTCTAGAGGCGCTTAGGTTATAAATAAAAGAGAAAAAGGGCCAAAAGCAACTCCCACGAGATAGTGAAGAACTTACCAATTTTTTAGGATCGGATTCATGCTCGGGTGTTGAACTGACTACCACGCAATAATAAAATCAACACATTAACTATTTTTGTTGATAATTGATTTCAAATGGATTATTTATTACCTTGTCAATCTTCCTTTAAAATGATAATAATAATAATATTTTTTATTTTTTGATATCTGTGACTATTCAAATCAATTTATATACATCTCGACTAATATCACGAGATATAACACTTAATTTTATAACATTTCGATATCAAAGAATAATAATAATATATTACAAAATCACCCGAAAAGAAAAAAAAGAAGAAAGAATAGCATAGTGTGATTCTTGATTATGGGAAATTGTGCCTCATTGATACTGCTGATTTAAATAATTTTTCTTACGTTAGAATTTCAGTTCTGAAATCATTGCTTAAACCCTAAAGAAAGTACACTTTTTGACATTTTTTCAAAAAAAAAAAAAAAAAAAATTGCGGCTTATCTTTTAACTTTACACATGCATGATTAGACAACAAAACTAACTCTTTTAATTCAAGTTTCAAGAACACCAACATTTTGTCCCATAATTATTATACCTTTTTTATATATGGCCTATTCTTAGGATAAACTATCTTACTCTAAAAGTAAAAAATTAATTTATAAATAAATATATATTATAAATTAAATTTATCATCTTTTGATTTATCTTCTCTACTATTAAACTAGAGGTGTTTGGACCACCAAGAATAATGGGGCCTCGTGTTTGGGTCACCGGAATCATTTCCCTTATAATCACATTTTTCAAAAATTATTTTTTTCATTATCCTCTTATCTACTTTTTATTCTCCCTCTAATAACTTTTTATATATCACATCACTATTTTTCACTCACATCATTTTTATTATTTTATTTTTTCCATAATCATTACCATCACCCAAAATACAAATAATTATTCTCCCCATAATCATTACCTTCATCTCAAACACAAATAATCATTCCGTCCATAATCATTCTCCTCCGTATTCTCTTTCTTATTCTCATTCCCTTTCCGCCAAAGACACGCTTAAGGTGGTTTAGTTAGATTTAGTTTATTGCAAATATTTTAATTATACTTAAAAAAATGGAGTTAAATCACATTTTTTGATTAACTAAAGATGTGATAATAAATTATTTCTATAAATGTGAGTAATTTTTTTTTGTGTGTGTTTAGCTGACTGACTATCGGGATGTTTGGGGGAAGGGAAATGAAAATGATTATAAGAAGAATGAGAAAATGGAAGAAATGGAAATGAGAATAATTATGAAAAGAATAATTATTTGTGTTTGGGAAGAATAAAATGATTGTGAGGAGAATGATTATTTGTGTTTGAGGTGAAGTTATGAAGAAAATAAAGTAATGACTATGATGAGCGTGAAAAATAGTGATGCGATGTATAAAAAGTTGATGTGAAGAGAATAAAAAGTAGTTGCGAGGAAAATGAAAAATTGATTTTTGAAAAGAGTGATTATAGGAGTATGATTTTCGGTGGTCCAAACACGAGAAATCATCTACATTCTCATTCTTCTCCTTATTCTTGATGACACAAACACACCCTAAATGTTTTTTTTTTTTTTACCAAGTCTAAATGAAATAGTTGTTTAGATGCTAATCAAGTTGACAATTTACCAATTAACTATATTAAATTGTTAATTTTCAATATAGAAATAGCTAATTGTCTCTGTTTACCCCAATAATTTTGAGTGATAAGGGAGATTATTTATGAAGTTTCTTGATAAAAACTAAATTGTATTATAATTTGTTTATCATTTTAAATACAATTCAATTTTTGTTTTATTTTTTTTACTTTAACCATTTTTTAGTCTAGGAGAATGAGAAGGTTCAAATTTATAATCTTTTGATCATGAGATGTACACTGATTCCTTGAGTTATTATTGTTGTTCACTATTTTTACCATGTTGTTTTTATAGTTTTTTTTCTTTTTTTCTTTTTGCACAATATGATTTATTTTCATAAATAATTCAGTGATAAAATTTTCTAAAAATGAAATCCTTTAATTGAAGCTCTAACATCAATAACTTCAATGATGTATGTGATTTCTCGTAGGGGTGTTGAAAAAACTTTTCAAATATTTTATTCCTCTATGAATTTTAGAGTTATGTTCATTTCTTGCATTAAAATTATCAAGCATTACTGAACAATTTCAATTAATGTTGACTTTAAAATTTATTATTGAAGTAATTTTAAATTTTTATATAAGCACCTAAACCAAAATTAAACATTTAAAACTTAAAAGTTTAAAGAACCAAAGGCAAACTATAGATACCAAATAATATTTTAACTATATTAATTCTCAATTGGAGAATTGAAAATGATTATCATTATATAGATTAGCAAAAAAAAAAAAAAGCTATAAAAAAATGATAAAATAAAATTAATTATGAAAAGTCGTGTAGATAACACAAAAGAATAAAAACAAATGAAATTAATATTATAAAAAAATGTTATAGTAAAAATGCCTAAAGCAACCATACTCTACTAGCATCACGTATGTGACCTAGTAACTAAGAAATTATGAAATATAGAATGAATGAATTATCCATGGTACTTTAATTCTGATTCTTAAACTTTCAAAAGTTTAATTTTAAATCTTGATTTTAATCTTTAACTTTCAAATGTCCAATTTTACTTCCTAAACTTTGAGATTTATTCTATTTTGTCTCTAAAATTTTAAAAATAAAATAAAAATAAAAATAAATTGATCCTTAGAAAAAAAAAATGGTTTACTTTTCTTTAAAAGAAATTACCATTTTTCTCTATAAATTTTAGAAATATATTTACATTTTTTTTCTTTGCTTATATTAAAAGGATTAACATTATAAAATCAATTTTAAATAATATTAATTTCAAATTTATTATAAGAACTAATTTTAAATTTTTTAGAAAATACAGACTCAAACTCGATTTTTAAAAGTTGAGAAACTAAAAATGAACAAATCTCAAAGTTTAGGGACTAAGATTGAACTGTTGAAAGTTTAGAGATCAAAATGAAACAAATCTCAAAGTTCCGAAACCAAAATAGTATTTTATCCTATAATTAAATATACCATATATATATATATATATATATATACCTAGGGAGAACTTGTGGGAGGGAGAACTTCCGTTGACGATTGACTCCGTCCAAAAATAGGACGCATTATGCAATTGTCAAACTCCATCCAATAGTATTGGAAACATCGAATTGGAGATGTCATCAAGAACGACGACATGAAACTAATGTTGTTTGAATTTGTTTCCTCGTCCATGTTGTTTTCAACATCATCACTATCAACTACAAGCAACGGATCATTCAATTCTTGAAGCAAATTAGGATCAATTTCATCTGAGTTGCCATTTCCATCAACCATGCGTTTTACTATACTCTTGGTGAACAATCCACTTACCTAAACAAAATATGGGATCAAAATTAGCGTATGGCCTAAACTAACACGAAGTCTATGGGTCAGTCTCTCAACAAAGAGCAATAGTTCAACAGTATTGGTTTCGAATCTTCCATCTCAGTTATTGTTGAACTAAAAAAATAAATAAAACTACAAAGTTTGTAGATCAGTCTCCCAACCCTTCTACTAAAGTACAAACGTATTGGGGACAACATAACCTCCACCACTTATCTTCACAATAGTATGATATTGTGCATAAGTTCACATGGTTTACATTTTATTCTACTAAAAAAGAACCATGTCAATGCAGATAGTGTCCCGACATCCTAGAATTCTACTTATTGCTAAATTAGGGGCATTACTCTAATTCTACTTGTTAGGGACGATTTTATGCATATCTCTATATACTACTTTATATATATATATA
>JBBMKA010000002.1:1565923-1577408 GCA_037833695.1 Sechiopsis laciniata
GCAGAAAATAGGTCCATGAGGTTTGAAGTTTGTATCTATAAGGTCCCTATAGTTTAAAAGGTTTGTAATAGGCCCTTGACTTCCAGTTTGTGAGTGTTAATGATAAAGATCAATTAGCAGAAAATAGGTCCATGAGGTTTGAAGTTTGTATCTATAAGGTCCCTATAGTTTAAAAGGTTTGTAATAGGCCCTTCACTTCCAGTTTGTGAGTGTTAATGATAAAGATCAATTAGCAGAAAATAGGTCCATGAGGTTTCAATTTGTAAGCGTTAAATTGTAAGTTCAGATTAAACTAAAACCTTTCGAAATATAGAAACTAAATAGATACAGCGTCATAACTCCAGGGACTTGCTAAACAAATTTTCAAATACATGAATAACGCATAGCCCTCAAAAATCATAAACAAAACTTGTAATTTAATCAAAATATATCCTACCTGCTGCTTAAAACCAATTTTGTCACTCTGGGACTTTCTAGTCAAGTTAGATATGAAAGAGAGTGGGAATACAAAAGCTGCTCTTGCAATAAGAACTAAACTTAACAGTATTAGACTCACTCCAGCTGATGTCCAAGGCCTGTGAAAAAGCAACAAATTATGTAACGCAAAAGTGTAGACAGAGAAACATTGTTCCATAAAGTACATGTACGTGTGTCCACAAAATTCATACGATATGTGGTCAATACTTGGTAGTGTTAAATTACCAGTACCACTAAATCCAGTAGCTTAGGCTAATATGTTACATTAATTTTAATCTTATACTAATATTCTCAACTCTCCTTACTTTTTGACCACCCAACAAGTGAAGTGATTATCAATATTTAATCAAGGAAAGAAATAACATTATAAACTATGTTGAATCACCACTGGGCGTATAACTTAAATTGATATATTATGGTAAAATCTATTGCTGGAGCGTGTGGCTAGAGAGGAACAATAGGATTTTCAAAGACAAAACTACACCATTTGATCGTTTCATTGAGAATTTGACCTATATGGTGGTATCATAGTGTAAATTATCTCCAATATTTTGCGACAATAGCTATGACTCTCTTATACATAATTGGAGAGCTATATTATAAATGACTCTTATGTATTTTGTAATTTCAAATCACTAATGAAATTGTTTCTTATCCAAAAAAAAAAGATATATATTGTGGTAAAATCAATTTTATATTCATATTATTAACCACTTCAATAACCCTGTGAATAAACTGCTTAACAACACTTGAAAGAAGGGTGAATGTAAGAATAATAGCATCACAACTTCAGATAGCCAAAACCAACTTAAGCATTTTACCTTTGGCCAACAACTTTCCACTTCTCAATATCCAAGGCATCCATACCAACATATAAGAAGATGAAAATCTCTGAAACAAATGAGAGTGTCGCAAATGTATGCCTACAGGTAAACAGCAGAAGGAAAAACGTATATATCAGTATTAAATTTTCATATACATAATTAGACTATGAAAATGTGGTATCCATTGAGAACATGGAAAGAATTAACATACTTCGTGGTCACTCTTGAACTTTCAGTCACATTATGCCAAGTGTAATGAGACATGACAATCCCACAAAAGAACATGGTGAGAATACCACTAAGATAGCACAACTGTAATAAATAAGCAATTGCATCATCACATGTTAGCAAAATTCAAATATGATCTGTATTAAAACTGATAGGAATTTTGACTTAATATTTCATATTTTGGAAGTCTTACTTCAGCAGTCATATATGAAAGGTAAGGCATTAAAATCATTAAAGCAACCTCCCGATCAGTTGAGTGCCTGAAATTTTGAAAATGTTTCATTATAGCACTCGTCTTCAATTTGAAATTTATGATGGCAAGTACAAAAGTCATCTAACCCTACTCAAAATAACCAAGTTCGTCAGCAATTCAGCTAATTCAAAGCTCTAAAGGTAAACCCTTTTCATCGATGACACGTGTCATACTTCAGACACAACATTGGAACTCTGAGTCTAACAAATGAGCTCAATGAACAAGAGGGAGGAAAAGAATGATACACATAAAATTAATTTCAGAAAATAAGTTGTTCTTGCCTGCCAAAGTACAGCTTCTTTATGATGTATGCACTTGACAACCCAACCTGCAAATTAGAGTAGTGTCTCAAACTTCCCAAGAACCGAAGACTGAACGGTAATACAACCAACAAATTAAATAAGAAATTCGAAATAAGAAATTACCAAAACCTACCTTTTACACTTCCTCACTAGAAATCTCCCTAGGAACCCACAATTTTTAGAAAACAGATAAATAAATTGGAAAAATATAATAGTTTATTCAGTCCCTCTAGGCTTTTTCCAGTGTCAACTGATGAAGAGCCTAAGTACCCCTTCCACCCCGCCCATTTAAATTAAAACAATAGAAAAATTTCAAAATCAGTATGAAAATCATTTTTTAAAATGCACACCAAAGTCCAAACAGCACCTTGTCTATCCAAAAAACCATGCGATAATTTTAATTTGTGCACATTCACTGTCTTAAAGTTCCTAGTAGAGTTCTATACTATTCTCATTCACACATGGACCATCATTTAAAATGCATTTCTCAATAGGTCAGCAAGTATATTTTTACTTGAGATTTACTCCCCTTTTTATATCCATTTAAAGTTCCATCTAAATTGTCAAAGCAACTCTAACCCTATTACTACATTTCATTGTCGAGGGTTCTCTTAGAATTTAATATATTAGGTACTTGACGACCATAGTCTGTATCTATTCCCTCGAAACTCCTTTACTTTTTCATTGGCCCCAATGAACACTAGGCCAACTACTTGAGATTATTACCAATAGAATAGAAGAAAAAGTATTAAAAAAGAGACTCACTATTACTCCGAGCAAGGTACTCGTGAAAAATAAATAGAAAAAATTTCCCAGAAGCTGAATGCCATTGGTTGAGGTGATGTGAGAAAGGTCAAATCTCTGGATAGCTTTGAAAAGTACAATCGAGGTAGCATCATTAACCACGCCTTCGCCAAATACTAGACTATACAGTAAAGGAGTCTCATCCTGATTAAGCACCTACAGCATTAGAAGCAAAATTAGCAAATTGCCGTACATTGTTAAGCACTCATAATTCATTGGAAGCAAGATGTACCTGCAAGGTGCAAACACTATCTGTGGCAGATAAGATTGCTCCAAGAGCTGAAAGAGACAAATTAAAGAATGAAGGGGGAAATTTTATTGAATAGCAGACAAGATTGACTAACAAAATAACTAGCTAAATCTCTTTTATATAAATAAGGTTAAATTATAAGTTTTGTTCCAAAACTTGTAGAGTGGTATCTAATATCTATTAAGTTTTTGTACTTTAAAAGTTTCTAACAAGTCCAAACTTTCAAGATTATATCATCTAGTTATGAAGTAAAAAAGTTAACTTCATTTGTTTAATGTTTATGCTACCAAATGTCCAAGCTTACTCAACCACTAAATCTTTAAATAAATAATACCAGTAGTATGATATATAAGCATTAAACCAACAAAGTTAAATAAAGACTTCTAAGATTAAAAAAAATAATAATAAAGTTCAAGGACTTGTTAGAAACTTTTACAAGTATAGAAACGTGATAAACATAAGCTTAGAAGTTTAGGAACTTGCTAGAGACCTTTCTGATGGGTTGGGTCTTAGTAGAAATAGGAATAATATAAGGGTATGTTAGCAATTACTTAGGGAGTAAGTTGCTTACTTGGAGAGTAAGTTAGAGTATTTTATTATAAATAGAGAGGGTTAGGGTAGGGTTTAGGCATCCAATAATTGAGTGATTTTCTTGTAGGGCTCATAGAGAGTATCTCTTGAGATGGGAGGTTCCAAGACCTATCAAATCTTGGTTTATCTTGTATTCTTTTACCTTTTTATATAATCTAGATCCTGGATCATATCAATTTCATAGTACAAGAACTTAATAGATACCATTCTGAAAGTTTAAGGTCAACTGTGAGGAACACGTGCCAACTAATGGACCTTATTCATTCCCCTTCGGGGAAAAAAGTGCAAGAAACTAGATTCTAGTTCTAACTTCTAAACTATACCCATAAGAAAAATCATAATAATAGTCGGACTTTCTATACACAAAATATATAAGGAAAAAGATCAGAAGTATACCAAAATAATCACCCACGTCTAAGAAGCCAATGTCCAATTTCTTGAATAAATTGAGTGAACCTGTTTCATGGAACTAAACGTTGCTGAGTTACTCTTGATAAAAGATTGCAATCTAAGGCATAACACATTCCAAACCAATGCAGCCATGATGGCCATTCGATAAGTCCGAAAACGACATTTCTAAGCCAAGTCATTTTCCTATATGCATTTTAGTTCCTGAAGTTATTTTGAGCCAGTGGTTGTGTACAGAACATAATAACTATGATGCTATTTCATCAATAGTTCAACATTAGAGCACATTCATGTATGTGCCCCACTACTTCAGGGTATATACTTTATGCACTTTTGACCTTCTACTCCTTATCTAACATTTCAACTCATGTGGGCTATGAATAAGTCATTTGCTTAACAAATAATTCATGATCTACAAAGTTCCTTTTTAACAAATCAGTAAAGGGAAAAAACTTGAAGAAAAAATTTGAGAAATTGTAGAATATCCCAACATATTACGGTGAAATTTTAAAGAAAGCAAGAAGAGTGAAAAAATACCTAGTGATATGATGAAGAATGAAATCACAGTACCAATAGCTCCAAACAACATGATCATTAGAAAGTTTCGAAAGAATTGTTTCTTTTTCACCTGAAACCTGAAATAGGAGAGAACTTAATTTAGCAAAACTCTCGGCATTTTTTTTAAAAAAAAAAAAAAGAAAAACGTCAGAAGCAAATAGACAATTTAAAATTTAAAGACACCATCATAAGATACGTCTACAAACAATAATTAGTCAACAGTTTTCTCTCAAATTGAAGTTCTCTCTTAAGGCATTTCATAATTGATGAAGTTGACCAGTGCATTATTCATGCACCAGCCATATCAAGCCTTACGATAAACTGTAAAGACAGCATTGTTATTAAATACAGAACTAATGATTTACAATATAACAATACTCACATTATTAAGTATGTATACATGACAGATAGCATGATTTTAAGAATGATGTTTACAGAAACTTAGTCCCAATGCCCAAGTGATTGAAGAACTTTTCAACAGTGTACTTGACAAGTAAGTGCCAAATCAAATATAATATGAAAAAAAAATGATGTTTTTGAAAATAAGAATATCATGAACCAACAGGAAAAAACACTTTAACTAATGCAACAAAGTAAGTTAGGAAATGTAGAGGGTGTGCTTTATATCTGATAGGCCCAATCATTATTACATACCCTGCATTAAAAATTATAGGTGGAAGCACATAAATGAAGAAAATTTCTTCACTAAACACTAGGATACGCGAGTCTCTGCCTTTGGTTGTGAATAAGATGAGAGTTCCAGAGAATAGACCCTGTAGACAACACAAACAAATATCACGAGTTCAATTACATAGGCCTGAAAATATACCAAACCGTAATGTATGTAATAAAAAAATGGAGGAAAATAATGCTACTCACAATGAAAATTGCAGTAACTGATTCATTCATCCAACGACTTTTCTCAAGAAGATGGCCTATTACAATACAAGCACAGAGAAGTAACACAAACAATGCGACACGATGCTCTTCCGGGTCTGCTTTCAAAGCCAACTTCATCACAGATTTTCCTAAGTACGAATCCATGAAGTTATTTGAATATTGGGCAAGTCCTCAGCACTCACTGCAAAAAATTAAAATCATTGTGTAATTGTAGAAAACATCCATATTGTCAAGTTAAATGAAATGGCATGCAGTTCTCAGAGGAAAATGTTCCCTTCCCATGAGTTGTACTATAAGGCCCCAAAACAATTATAGTAGATACAAAAAATAAATCTTGTTTAAAAAACTAAAAGACTAAAAATAAATTTCGTTTAGAAAACTAAAAGACTAGATATAGATTTCCACCTAAGGTCCCAATTATTCCTAGACCTGAGTCATCCCAAATTAACATGAAAACTGATTCAATAACAACACTGATAAGAATCAAATGCATGATTCAAAAGATAAGGCCCAAATACATAAAAGCACATATGCGAAAATAGAAACCTAATTAACTGACCGGGTTAACAGCTTTTATATGTAATTTAACATTAAACGTTGTTGGTTGATATTAATTAAATTAAACCCAATTTATCAGTTTTTTTGGTTGATTTGTAATTTAAGCTAATTCAACATATTATCAAAGCCAAAGGTCCTGAGTTCAAATTCCAATGAAATTGTTTCTTCTCCAATTAATATTAATTCTCAGTTGTTGGGTATTTCTCAAATTTCGACCAAGTGAGAGTGTTAGTTGATATAATTAAACTTACCCAACTTTTGAGTTGATACAAGGGACTAAAATAAATTTTAATTCTTTCTATGTTCACACACAAAAATTAAAAAAAAAAAACAAGGAAGATTGCTTAACCCTTTTAAGATTCGACTACTTTACCTTCACGTCACTCCTTCAATTACACCAACAACAAAAACAACTTAAAACAAACGCTACAAAGATCAAACAACCATGTAAAATCATAATACGCAAGGATTCTTATCTCAATTCAACAGAGAAGAAGGCCGATTCTACAATCCATGCAATCGAAACAAAAACGTGAACAAATAAGCAGAATCTATATAGTGTTCTTACCTTATTTCCACCGCCAAAAGGAGTTGACAGAAGAGAAAGATCAGACCAAAAGGTTGGAATTGAAAAGTGAACTCGGAAATTTTAGAGATGGAATTGAAGGTTGAAGAAAATGAAGACTTGTAGGCGAAGAAAAAGATGAGAAAATTTTGGTGTTGAAACGTTGGCCGTTGGATTAGAATATGGATTTCAAGTGCGCCAAATCCGCCATTGTTGTGGTGATTTTGAAAAATATAAGGAATTTAAAATTCTGTGCTCTTGTAATTCTGGCCCACACTTCCGACGTGGATTTTTATTTTTATTTTTTTGACAAGCGAAGATTTTTAATATGAAATTGTTTTCTAACCCATTTTGATTTTGATTTTTCTTTTTTTTGAACAAACCATTAATCAATTTTCAATTTTTTTTTTAATCAATTTTCAATTAAGAAATGATGAAGTAGCATGATTAAAATATGTAAAAATAAAACATCTAAAATTTTAATATGATAAAATATTTCTAAAAAAAATGTTATAATTAAAATAGATTGGTAAAAAGTTACTATCTAAAACAAATTGTCTTTGTTATTACTATTATTAATTAGTAAATGTCTTTTTCTTTTAGAATTATTTCGTAAAATTCTTTCAACTTACCTATTAATATTTAACCACTTTTAAAAGTAAAGATTATTTTTAATAACAAGCTTGTTTAACTTTATAATTTATGTTATCTAAAAAATAAAAGGAAAAAAAAAACTTCAGAATTTGTGACTGAACCACCAAAAATCAAAATGCATCTTATTAAAATAAAAGTAGTAAGTTAAGTAAATTTTCACTCATCAAGAGGGTCGAGTTGCGATAGTTTTATTGTTTTGTAGTAATTCAATTCAATATCATTATTATGGGTCTAACCCTTAGAATCGGTATTTAATTCTCATTTATATAAGAGTAATAGTATTTTATTTGTAGGATTTATCTTTATTTTTATGACTCTTCTCAATTATTTATTTCTTCCTAAATTTAAAATTTTAAAAGTTAATAGATAAACAACATTTAAAATATAACAGAGAAAATTGTACTTTAACTAAACAAAAAATATATATTTAATATCAACCTACATCACAAAATATTTATCATCACTCATAACTTCGTGAAATTTAAAATAATAACAAATATCTTTTTAAAACTATAAAATCAACTCAAACCTAAATCTAAAAATAGAAACAAAATTCAACAACTTTTTGTTTTTGTTAGATTTAATTTTTTGATTTTATAGTTTTAAAATCATTTTCGTTAGCCGGTACTTCACAAAATCATGATTGTTATGAGGGTACCAAAGTTAAGGAACTTTGATCTAAAATTTTAAAAAATAATCATAAAAAAAAAAAAAAAAAAAACTTTGATCTAAAATAAATCAAAATTTTGGAAATAATAATATTGACATATACAATTGTCAAGAAACCCACTAATAATATACCTCTTAGTTTAAATACACAATTTCAAGTTTTTTTTTTTTTTTCATTAGTTAATATCAAGCAAATTGAGTGGAATGGTCAAACATCTTGCATGCTCAACTAATATTTTACCACTAATCCTACAATCATTTGATCATTATTAAGTATCTAGGTTTTAGGAGAAATTTATATTAATCAAGCATATTTACTTAAGATGACAATACATGATAATTAGAATAATGAATAAACTAATATCAGATTTTAATTCAATGTTTATAGAATATTTTGGTTTCGATATAAATTTAATTTTGAAAAATAATAAATACATTAAAAAAGAACTTTAAAGATAAAACTAAAATTGACAATTATTGAATTATATATATCAAATAATAACTGAATTCAAAATTATAGGACTAAATATAAACTTTAATTGAAACTTATTAACTAAAAAAATATTTTTTAGGCTTAGCAACTTAGATCAAATAATAACTGAATTCAAAATTATAGGACTAAATATAAACTTTACTTAAAACTTATGTTAAATATTTTTTTACCGTTAACAACTTATATTATGTTTAGTACGGGTGCAAGTAAAATCGAAAAACCTAAGAAAATGCTTAAGCCAACCGAAAAGTATTAGCGGTTTGGTCCCATTTCGGTCTAGCAGCCGCTTTCGGTGGAACATTTTATGAAAATGAAGCGGTGGCTAAAATTGGAGAGGTAGTGAGCCGACCATTAACTGAACAGCCCGATTACTAGCTTTCCTTTTCAAATATTTCCTCAATTTCTTTTCCAATCAGATCATAAATGGCTTAATTTCTTTCCTTAAAGAAATAGTTTAATTTCTTTCGTAAATATGATTTAATTGACTAGTCAGATTCAATCTATCATCGAATGAAGAAATTGCCCACGTCTTCATGTTTTTTGTATCAAATCTTAGGAAATCCACCAAACAACCTATCCAATCTTGCCACTCCCCAAACTTGCATCCCAAGCAGTTCCACATACCAATTGGAGGTGGAATCTAACTAGAGTGGTCCAACAGCTAGATGCTCGAGTCAATTCTGCCACAATATATCGAAGACATAAAAACATAATTATAATCAATAAATTTGGAGATCACCTCGAGAAGCCCCTCCACGAAACTCTACACTAATGGTGGAAAACAAGATTTCTAAAGTGCCAAATGCCCCAAAGAACAAATAGAGTTTTGTGCCTCTCTGCATATGGCACTCTAGAACAAATCCCCGACCAAAAGCTTTCACCGACTTAACATTTATGAAAGGGTTTCAAAGTTCGACAACTGCGAAAAAAATTGCTTCCACACAAAGATTATCCACTTGCAATCTTTAGCTAGGTGGATATTACTCCCCTAACATTGTTACAGATACAATTAACATTAATATCAATACCCTTTTGGTTGATATTTTCTTTTGAAGGGATGGCATTGTTTTAACACATTCCACGAGCTTGATCTTGGGAGGAACATTAAGGGCTCAAAATTTTTCCCTCAAAGCCATTGATAAGTTTGAATCTGAAATTGAAGGTCATGCACTCCTTATTTTATCGAGAAACTCCCTTTGGGGTTATGTACCCAAATAATTTCATTTTCACAATTGTTTCTCCCGGTTTCTCCCAACTTCCCAATTTATCCCAAGATTTATTGATAATAAACTCAGCCACCCTCCTATCCTTCGAGCTTGATTGAAATATACATATACATTACCACTCGAATTTAGACCAATGCAAATTTTTTTGAACCTGACTTACGATATATAATTTTTTTAAATTTAATCACAATATAATTAGTTTATAATAATTCTTTTATTAAAAAAGAGACTTTTATTAGTTTTTTTTTTTTTTTTGTAAAAAACCTAGTTTTTATTAGAGTATTAGATTTCAACTCAATCTATTACCTTTTGGATACGCAATTTTGATTGAGCTCTGGTTTGATAATTTGAGATAACATAGTTAAGTTATATACATATTTATCATCTTCTACTTAATTTTGCATTTTTAAGTTCCAAAACTTTCATTTCTTTTTGAAGTTTCAAGCTAAAATCTAGTAAAATTCTTTGTTTTTTGGCAAAGAAATAGTTTCTTTTACTTATATGGATCTAATAAAAAAAACTGATTTGATTAAAAAAACCATGATCAAATTAAAATTTTGCCAATCACAAAATGGAAGATGTTCAAATCTTAACACATTTTTTTGAACTCATAAAAAAATAAAATAAAAACAAAACTTCTCACAACAATAATATTAGAGATTCAATCTCACCCAATATTCAAAGATGCATATTAAAGAATTACCATCGTGCTCATCCACTTTGACAGATTTGCTTGAAGTTCATGAAAACTGACCAGCAAAAATAAGATATTAATAATAATCTTATGAAAGAAATTAATTTTTTTTGGGTGGTGATTGAATTTTGGTATTAAGGGGGAGGGAAAGTTTGAACTTTCCAAACTTTGTTCTTCAATCCTTCTCAAAACTTTTCAAATTTCATATCAAACTATTTTTCTATTTTCAAAAATATGATATTATATAAAATATGTTTATTATTATTACTTAATTTTTTATATATATTCATAATCGTTCAGATCAACTTTCGTACACCTTAACTAATATTACGTGATATACCACCTTACCACAACATTAAGATATCTAAGAAATCCATAAAAAATTAATTTTAGGTAAGTAACCACGATAAATCAAACTCATCGCCATATGTACACCAAAATCCTCTTTGATCAATTGAATCACTTCATAATGATTTAAGCTTATTGATTAATATAACTATAGAATGATTACATTAAAAAATTAATATAAAATAAATATTCTTGCACCATATCATGTCCAAAACACCTTAACTTCGCACCTCTTCTCCTCTCCTCTCCTCATATATTATTTTTATATTTACTTTATTTTAAAATGCAAATTAAGAAAATGTGGCCACAAAAACTAGGCAGAGGTTCTCTTTCTCTTATTAAAATAAGAGACAAATAACAATTTTCAGAATAAATTACAATGAAGACAGTAGGCTGATCTTTGGTAATCTTGAGGAAGTAAACATTTTGTTAATTTGGAAACACATGGACTAAACCTAATTTTCCTAATATATTTTTCAAAACAATAATGATAAACTTCTTGAAAACTAATTTCCAATGTAAATTACTTGATTGCAATTTTTATTTTAAATTATAGAAAAGAGGCTCAGATTAGCATTTTGGCACATTCTTCATAGCAACAACAACCCATGTAGAGAAATCTTCTACACAGAGCGCAAATTGTATTGTCAAAGCTCATGCCTTAAATGTTTCTCATCATCACC
>JBBMKA010000002.1:1605290-1616840 GCA_037833695.1 Sechiopsis laciniata
GTGTATCAAACGTAATCTGATTTCTATTTTCTGAGTTAGAACGATATTTGGGATTAGGAAAATTTGAACATTTGATTTTTTGATCTCATTACCACTGAACTGTAATCGCTTTCATCCCGCCTAATTTCTTTTCAATGTCAATAAAAAAAGGGGCAAATCTTGATTCCAACTCCATCTAAAGTTAAATAACATAGGACTAAGAGTAATTTTTTTTTCAGATTATAACAATTGAGGGTGGGGTGATTCGAACCCATGACCTCATAGTCAATGGATGTACATTGATGCCGCTGAGCTACTGCTCTTGTTGGCCACAAGACTAAGAGTAAATGTTAATCTCACAGGACTAAGAGTAAATGTTAATCTCATTCCAACCAATCAAACTAAATCAAAGTAGTGTTTAGAATTGATTGTACTAAACCATCTTGCATTGACCTAGTGATCAAAATAGGAGTGATGAGAATAATAAAGATCTTAACGGTAATGAGTTGAATACGAGTTTTCTAGGCAAATAAAGGTAGTAGAGTTAGACAATTTATGAGTTTAGTTAAGTGGCACGCAAGTTGATCCAAACACTTACAAATATATGTTAAGAAAAACAGAAACATTAAACTACACTTAGCAGATAACACTTTTTTTTAATATTTATGACTGCTCAGACCAGCTTATATGCACCTCAACTATCATCATAGGACATATCGTCGGACCCTACAACATTTGGATGTCAAGAAAACCCGTAAAAAATTAATTCCTAAGTAAGTGAACACCATGGATTGAACTCACAATCACTTAGTTCCTCAAGAGCCTCTTGACTACTAGGCAACTCTATGATGGTTATTATGCTTAGCACTTAATTGTCCATCCCCCAACCATATCCAACCATATCCAACCATATCCTCTTAAATGGAAATTCATTCATCTATATGTTTCTTATTGAAGTTCAAGTATTCAAACAAGTATTGAAATTCACATTTGCATAATGCATCTGAATAATACAATGAAAAAGAATGAAATTCTACCTATAGAATATGGCACTATTTAACTTTGTGTTGCACTATTGAACTTTCCATGTGTCTACATTCATGGTAAACCAATCAGCCTCTGAACAAAATAGGTTGACTTCCTAAATGGATCAGATGACTCCAAGAATCGAAATTTCAACAGAACCAAATAGTTAAGATCAAGAGAGCCCCATATTTCTTGGTTACCTTCAGTTTTCATTGACGTTCTACAGTAGAAATCCTCCTAGTATTGAATGAGTCGCACTGACTGCAATTGTGTCCCAAAATGTGAAAGCGAACTTTGCTCGTATGGCTGCAGTCGTTGCAGAGAATCGATACCTGTTTAACGCGGTATTCGATTAAGTTGAGAGACTTCAAAAATGTAGTGCGGAAATGTAAACGAGCAAACAAGTAACTACCTCGTGGCTGTATTCCTCAGGCATCGGTGTGCATTCGATCTAGATAAGATAGAAAAGATTTTAAAATTTAAGATAATAAGCAATGCAAAAGGCCTATGGTACAGTAAACATAATTAAGAAACTAAAGAAACTTGGGAATTTCAACAACAGAATATGACCGTAGAAACATGATAGAATTTGCAAACTGTACAGAAATACCGCTTCGTAACTTGAAAAGTTTTGTTTTTGGATACGAAACAAAAACATTCCGTCGTTGTATGAAAAAATTACATAAGGGAAATCGCTTTACATTAAGAAGCTATGCCAATGAGAAACAGTGTAGTGACTACTGAGACTGTAGTTACAAAACGGTATTGACATATGAGACCAAAATAAGGCATGGTAAGTAAGAGATTCAGTAAAAGAGTCGAGAGAATGTCCCTTGTCTTTGAATAGCTTGTCATGTAACTAGAAAAGTTCAGAACTTGATTAGGGTTTAGGAATTTGAACCTCTGACCTCAAATGCCAATTACCTAGCGCAATGCTCACATTTGGTAATAAACCTATTTTTATGGTTTATAGACATATTTTTTGGAAACCGGGAAATTCAAGCTTCGCTAGACTATACTCAGGATAAGCACGCCCATCTCTATGTGTCAAGAATGGAGACACGGAAGGTGCCTACAAATTAATGTAACAGGTGAATCTTGAACCTGAGACCTTGAGGGGGAGCACACCTTCAAATCTCAAGCTTTCGACCACTGCACCATCCCTTGGGGACGGTTTATAAGCATTTTGTCAAAAATATTTTTAATGATTGTTACATTGCGGTCTAGTTTCTAAATCTGAAACCAAATATTGATCTGAAAACACTGGAAACATGAAATACAACTCTGTTTTTTATTGAATCCTTTGTTTTCAAATTTCTGATTTCAGATCACCACCCAAACACACCCTCACTCTCAAATTAACTGAAACCCCCTACAGCCTTGAATTTACATTTGACACTCATATATTTAATCTCTCTTTCTCTTCAAGCAATAACTCCAGTGAGATTGCTGTTAAGATAGTAAGTCTGCAACCCCCAACTTTCTAAGAATCTGCCCATTAGATGTAACCATACATCAGGACCAAAAAAAGAAACAACAAGATCAGTCAGGAGGTTCATTGTAATATTTCTCTTTTTTTATCAATACTAGTAAGGGTGATACCTTACAGAAGCCACTTGTTCTACCATGTTCACTAACTGGGGAAATATCTCTTAGGATTAGAACGACAGTTATCGAATTGCTTCTACATTTCATTTTTATCATAACTGAACTAAGATGTTACATACCTCCACTTTCAGCAATGCCCAGCTTTCAGACATGTCCATAACTGTCTTCGAGCAGATAGGACAACGGTATCTGACAGACAAATATTACTACATTAGAATAAGAGAACTGGAAATCTTAAATATAATTCTAAACGGAAAACTTAGGGCCTGTTTGGTAAAGGCAAAGGATATAATAGAAAATAGAGTTGTATTTTGTATTTTCAAACTTTTAAGAAATACGTTAGATAGTATATTCAGAAACTGGGTATTGAGTTAAGTTGTAATTACTGATTCTGTGATTCCATCTCTCTGAAACACTCCATATGTATTGTGTGACCACAAGGCATAACAGCTGTGGCTTTTAGTGAGTCAAAAAGAAACTGCAATCATCCATAAAATTATTAGAAGTGAACAGTTAAGATTGTACATCCCTAAGAAAATAAGTATTCTAAAAGCACAAACCTCATAACAGATGGGGCAAAAACTTTTCATTGAGTTCTCAACACACATGTGGTTATCACGCATTGAGGTGGAATAGCAGGATCCTGTAAAAAAAGTTAAATTTCCTATCTTATCCACCAACCCGGCTAAAAAAAGAGGAAAAAAAACTCAAAGGCAAAAGATTAATTTCACTAATGATCTAACCTCGAAGACATCACAAGCAAAAATACTAATAAAAATTGCTAGCAGTACATGCACAGTACGATTTTAATTCATCAGAATGGTTTTTTTTTTGGAAACCGGGAAATTGGAGCTTTGCTCCACTATACCGGGGTAACCACGTCCGTCCTTAGGCCAGACACTGAGAGACATCAAAGGAATGGAGACGTGGGAGGTATCTACAAATTAATGTTACAGGTGAGTCTCGAACCTGAGACCTTGAGGGGAGCAGATCTTCAAAATCCAAGCTTTTAACCACCGTGCCACCCTTTCGGGACATCAGAATGGTTTGTTCATTCAATCATTCACATTTACTAATTTGTTTCAACCTCATATGGCAATAATGTGCGTGCATGTTTTATTACATTCTATCAAAGACTTTACAGGCGAACAAGAGACATTCTTCAGCCACATTTACACAAACATTAAGTCAATAAAACAATACAAAGTTACATCAAATCATCAAGAGAGTTGAATAACATACCACATTTTTCACAGTGAAAGAAGTTTTCACGACCACCAATTCTGCAAATCATATTAAAAATAAAACACATTGAGAAACTTTAAACAGAAAGCTGAGTTTACATTAAAATTAGAACGGGCATAATGCACACTAACCTACAGATACCACAAGCCTCACAATGAAATTGCTCCTTTTTGGTCTGCATTCACAACAGAAACTATTAACATCAAGGATAAATAAATAATCAGATCCACATTTTAAAACTCAAAATCAGTCCATGGAAACTTCCCCTACATCGTCATCGTAGAATTTGCAGATATCGCAAAAGTACTCTCCCATATTAACATTACACTTGCGACAAACCTTAGCAACCTAAAATACACCAACTTCAAACACTTAATTACAAAAAACAAGAACATATAAACACACAAAGAGTGAAATTCAAAAAGAAAAGAAACACCCAAACCTCTTGCTCTGTGTTGCAAATCAAACAAACCACCTAAAAAACACCAAATCCATAAAAACCAATCAAATCCCATCAACATTGAAACAATTAACAACAACAAAAACTCAATAGAACATCATACAAACAGACTTGCTTAACGTCCTGCCGAACCAATTCATGGCGTTCCTTCGGATTGCTCAACGAACTCTAAAACCAATGAAAATTTTCAGAAATTCAGCCTGAAAGCTCCAATTCAACAACAACATATACACATAATCCCTTCTAATTCATCAAACACACTCACACGCAATGCAAAAACGGAGAGAAAAGAGATTTAGTATACCATGGCCTCGTTGTGGCAATGGCGACAGGTAAAGATTCGATCGCAGCACGGGGCTCGGATTTTGCATCGTCTCTTGTAATGCTCGCATCTATGATAGAAATTGAAATTGAAATCGAAATCGAAAACAAATTACTGGTGATGAATTCGAGGATTACGAAGAACAAGGAGAAGAAATTGATACCCGTGTTGAAATTTTCCGAAATCAACTCTCCTGGCAGATTGGGGCACAGGGGAGTCGCCTTCTTCCATTGGAGACAATCCCTCTTCTGTTTCGTTTTTTTTAGGTTTGGTTTAAGATTAATTACAAAACAAAGTGTTTATTAGGATTTTCTTTTTCCTTTTTCAAAATTTAAAATTTAAAATTCTCATGACCAAATAAAACAATTTAGGAAATAAATAAAACATCTTTTAACTCGTTTACAACTAAGCAATAAAATTATTGCGACATTGACACAATAAGTGATTTGAAGTCTTTCCTATATTTTAAAATTATACACATTTCAATCAGTTTTTCATATAACAAAATTATTTGTTACATAAAGTAATATTGACTAAAATAACTCTTCATTTTTACTATGAAGAATAACTACTCATTTTTAACTATTCATTTCTAATCATTCATTTATAATTACTCAATATATCTCTTTATTTCCAAACTACTCATTTCTAATAAATCAAATTTAACTACTCATTTTTAATCATTATTTTTTTAATTACTCAAAATAATTATTAATTTTAAATGTACATCAAAACAAGATTTTCACTCTAATTCCTCTATGAAAAAAAAAATCACATCTAAACGAATTTTTTGCTACAACTTACAATTTTTAGTTAATCAAAATAATTCTTCAAAATAACCGATCACGAAAGCACCTTCTAAGGGATATAATTTTGGAAAATCACAATAGGCAACTTTGAGAAAATATTTTAATTATAGTAGATTTTTGTATTTTTAATTATGATTAAAACTCTCTCATACATTAACATGTAAGAGAGTTCTACATTTTGATAATATGGCACGATTGTATGCCACAAAAATTCATATACATTTTAATATTTCCATCTATTAAAATGAATTTTTGTGAATTTAATGAAGCAATTTATTTCAACACAATTCATGTTCAGATGAATTTTATTTTTTTTATAAAAAAAAATTCTCTTACTTGCTTTCAATAAATTGAATTAATTATTTTCAATCAATTGATCAATTGATTCCATTCAATAAACCGAAATAATTGAAGATAATCAAACAATTGATTTTAAGCATGTGTATTTAGATCATTTTATCGACTTTTTTGTGCTATAACCAATTTTCTTACAAAATTATACTGTTCATGCAACCTTTTTTCTTCTTCTTTGGTTTATACACAGAAAAATCTCCTATAATTTACCGTTTGGAACCCAATTGAAAAGAAAATATATGTTATTTTATTCAGAAGAAAGTGAATTGGTGGCCTATCACGATCAAATTAGAAACTTAATCTCTTAAGATTAATGATAATTACATTATACGTCGATGTCAAGATTTTTGATGAGGTGGAATGTGCGTTGTCAAGTCCAAATCAATATAATATGACATTTAAAAAAATATATAATAATAACAAGTTCAATATCAGCGTTACAGGTTCGATCTCGAGAATTGGTATTTGTCCATCTCCCGATATATACTAAAAAAAAAAAGTAAAGAAGTACTTTCATTTGTAAGATGTCATTTTTTAACCTTTTGACATTAAATTAAGGTTCGACTCTCTCAACACTTTTTTAACTGAATTCCAAAATCAACTACATCTTTAAAATATTTACAAAAATTACGTTTTTTTTTTTTTTTTGAAATTTTCTTTTTTTCTTGAGTTCTACAACGTGAAAAATTTAAATCCATCACCTTTTTGATAGATTAATGTGTTGAGCTACACGTTTTTTTTTCCTTCTTGTATACATAATATAAATTAACTTGTTTTAAAAAATATAACTTAAATTGACTTAAACCTTAACTATTCTTTCCGATTCTTTTCATCCATTTATATATATTAATTAGGTACTGTCTTTTGACTTTTCGGGATTTTTTTTTTAGTACAAATAGTAGAAAATTAGGGTACCAAACCACATATTTTGTGATTACTAAAATAGGCGGTTGAACTATTACTCTTCTTAACTTCTTTTGTTTTAGTATTCAACATAAATTAATTCAAATTTTTTATAACAAAACTACTTTATTCATCAACATAGATTAATTTACACTTTTGGCAAAACTAGCCATTGTCAATAGCACAACTAACTGTTGGCATAGACTAGCCTATGCCTTTGGAAGAATTAGCCGTTGGCATAGGCTAGTTATAGTCAACGACTCATGTTGTCGCTTAGACAATTTATGTTGATAATTCATTTTATCGTTGACATAGATACATTATGTTGACGGTTAATATATCGTCGTTGATGATTCTAAGCCGATGAAAATGACCCATGGCTAATTTTTATTGGCCTTATCATTTGTGAGAATTTTTGAGATTTTGATTGATAACTTTATCTAGTGAAAAAGTATTGTTTATACTAGTGTTAATTATAATAGGAAGACCTATTTTGATTATTATTATGATTCTACCGTCTAATTTTCATCGAACTAACCTATATGTGAGTCCAATAGATGCCCTAGATTAGAGTAGCGATTGTTTGAATCGAATTATAACACGATTGCAACTAATGGATTGAAAAAAATATGATAATAATGAAGAGAAAAAAGAAAAATAATGACACACAATGATTTTACGTGAAAAACTCCTAAATAAATTATGATAAAAACCACGAACAAAGATATAAGAACTTCACAATAAAAATAAGAGTCGCAAACTTTCTCTCTTACAAAGTAGAAACAAACTCTCTCTATTTTTATCTCACACTCTTAGTCACTTGAATATGAGATGTCTCGAAATACTTTGGGATGGTTTGCCAACAATGAACACACACTAATTATAGCCTTTGTAAACTTAGGCTCCATGTATAATCTTATGGTCATAAATTGATCACATCTTGGCTTGATAATTAAGTCAATCATGTGGTCTCAATTTTGCCACAACTTCACTTTGGATAACGTGCATGATCTAAATCTTTCTTCAACGATCTTGGATAAGATTTCTAGAATCTCTTTAGCAATCTTTCTTCATCATTTGTTAAAATAATCTTCTTGTTCATGGTTGACTTTAAAAGTTATCTTAAAACAACCTTTGCTTGTTGTTTTGGTTCCTAGACCTTCATGATCTTAGTTTAGTTGTTTTGGTTAGAGACTCATAGAACAAGAGAAGAGCGAGAAGAACTATGGTCGCAAAGGATTTGATTGGAGCCATTGATTTTTTAGGGTGAAGAAAATTGAAGAAAAATAATGAAGATGGAAATTATAATGTGTAATTTGGATATTTATAGTTTTAGAAAATTTGTTTCAATTTCATATGGCAATAATGTGCGCGCAGATTTGAAATTTTCCGTTCAAAATAAAATTAATGGTGCGCCTTTTCAATTAAAATATCTTGGGTTATATTTTGTTAAAATAATCACAATTTAATAGCTTAAACAACTTTTATATTGTCTATAAAACTTAGTTCAACTGACATTATGACTCGATAAACAAGTTATGGATTTGAATTTTCATCTTAAAAATTGTTAAATTAAAAAAAAAAAGAGCATGTATTCCTTATTTAATTTTTTGAAAAAGAAAATCACTTAAAAAAATGAAAATAAGATGTAAGCTCACTTAGCAAAGGAATTCATTGTTTGTTGGTCTCCTCCACCAAATTTATTCTTAAAAGAAGACAAGAAAAAAAGTGTGTGCTTTTATAATTATAAAAGAAATAAAATTATGATAATTTATATATAACAAAATATGAAATATTTAACTTAATTAAAATTTATATTTTTTAAAGTTTTATCGATAGAAATCTATCAAGTTCACTAAATTAAACCTTATTAATTTTTCACGTTTTTCTTATATTTGAATATTTTTTAAAAATTTGACATTGGTAGAATTTTGTATTTTTGCTCTTTAAGAAAAATCTCCTAAATAAAAATAATTACACACGGGGAAATTTAAGAAAATGAAAGTTATGTTTTATTTTAATAAAATCAATTAAAAATCTAAATTTGCAAAATAAATTTAAATTATACATTTAAAAAAATATATATAGACAGTTGAAAGAGTCCATTTTTTAGAACTTTCTTAAATAATTTTGAAAATTTTGTCGTTTTTATGAGTACTTAATTTCGGCCGGAATTGACCATTGATGCCCAACGACGAGCAGGTATTTGAAATCTTTTATTTTTTGCTTAAACTTACCCAAAGGTTCAGACATTTTATTAATTTAAGTGTTAATTAAATAATAGGGTTAAAGCAAATTGATAATATTAATTTTTTTATTTTTGAAAATCAAATCTATAAATATTGTTTTCATAATCAAGTAAAAATCTAAGAACTTAAAAAATATTTTTCAAAAAGCTTATTTTTTGTTTCTTGAATTTGGTTAAAATCTCTTGTT
Organism: Sechiopsis laciniata; assembly: GCA_037833695.1. NCBI lineage: Eukaryota > Viridiplantae > Streptophyta > Magnoliopsida > Cucurbitales > Cucurbitaceae > Sechiopsis > Sechiopsis laciniata. The sequence continues at coordinate 1,614,433 of JBBMKA010000002.1, forward strand.
TTGTTATTAAAAAAGTTATAATAAAAAAATGATGAAAAAAACAACCTCAAAAACTAAAATAAAAAAGACATTGATTATTAAGATTTAGTTGGATAATCATTGAGTATATAAAAAAAAAAGAGTTGGATAATCATTTTATTTTGTATTTTTAGTTTTAAAAAAATTAAATTTATAATAACTATTAAAACTTATAATTTCATTTATTTCGATATTTACATTTTATTTATGATTTTTAAAATTAAAGTAAAATCTGAAAATTAGAAAAAGTTTCTTCACCAAATATTTTCTTAAGAGAAAACTAAATTCTTTGTAGACAATTGAAGTGAATAAAAAACATCAAGCAGTACATCTCTAACATTAAAGTCAAAAAAAAAAACAAACAAACAAACAAAACAAAAACATCTAACATGCATTTAAGAAAAAACTTCAATAAAAATAAGAATATACAAACTTCAATAAAAATACTTCAAGTGTCTTGCAAAGTTACATTACAAATTACAAAAAACAATTATAACGAAAAATCCATAATCCAAAACAACAACGAAATGAAATAATCAAAATTAGGACAAACAATTATCTCATTTAAAAATAAAAATAAAAATAAAATATCACTTCACAAAAGCAAGCCAAAACCAATATAAAGACACAACAGAGAGCCAATGCTAAACGACGCCGTTGGGATCCGATTCGCCATGGATGTGCTCGGAGCTTCAGCCCGATTTACAGCTCGTCGAGTCCGCTTTCGGATCTTTTGTTCGAAAGAGTACTCCCCATTAATATAGTTCTTTGAAACTTCATAATAGCCCGCCGTTCGAACGGTGTTCCGGTTGGACATTCCGACGAGAGAAGTGAATTCGCCGCCGTTCACGGCGGCACAATCGGTTAGAGATTGGGAGAGGAAGAGAAGAGCTATGAAAATGAAGGATTTGATTGAAGCCATTGATTTTAGAGTGGGTTGTTGATAGTGAAGAGAAATTGAAGAATAATGAACAAATATTTATAATGTTGTAATGCTTTAAGTTTAATATTTATAATAAATTTCAGGTGTGCCGCCAATTTGACAATGGACTCCGCCGACAAGGAATTGAAATATTCAACCCAGCTGACCACTTTTATATTTTATTTCATTTTTTTCCTTTTTTATTTTATTTAAAAAATAACTCTTTTGGTTAAAATTAAGACTACATAGGGTTTGGTTAGATTAAAGATAAATTTTGAACTAATATATGGGTTGATGAATTCATCATCTGTTCAATTTTATGTATTTGAGTAATCTAACCTAATTCATTTATTTTTATGTTGAGTTATTAGGTTATTGTTTTTTTAATTCGAATATAAATTTAGTATTTATTTTGAATTTTTATAAAAATCAACATTATAACTTATGTTAACAGCTCATTTTTAATTTATAATATAATATATTCCTTTTAAAGGTTTAAAAATCATTTTAAAGAATTTTTAAAAATAAAAATTCAAAATCATAATTAAAGAAAATAAATATATGCATATATAATTATGATGTAGTTGAGAAAATGTTTTTTAAATTAATAATAAATTAAGCTTAACTTGAGTTAATTCAAACTAGTTTTAAGTCAACCAAAAGAACCAACTTAATTCATGAATTTTTTTTTTAATTAATTTGAATTCAAGAATAAATTGATAATTCAATCCAACCCTTCAAACTAAATTAAATGAGTTGGATTATTTGGCTTATCAATTTTTTTGAACACCCTTAGTTAAAAGAACATTTTGAACTTACAAAAAACTTTTGGTGTAATGCTATGTGAATTCTCGTCCTCAATGGATTTTTTTTGTTTAAATTGGGGAGGAGAGCTCAAACCCTCTATAGAAGGTATACTGTTGTCAAATAAAATTAGAACAAAATATCGATTTTTAAAATTAAATCTGTGACGGTCGAGTTGAATTAGTCCTCTTTGTCGTTGAACTAAAAAAATATATTTCGTTTGTTCTACTTTAAATTTTCCTATGTGAACCTTTTCCTATGTGAGTTTTTATTTCAACTACATGACGTATGTAAGAGTTTATTGGTTCAAACCCTCTCATTTCATCTTTGTACTATAAAAATAAAATAAAATAAATCTTTACGATAAAATTGATTTTTTTTAAATTGAGGATTTTACATGTATAGTAAAACAAACAAAAAAAATACCATCCATAACACTTTTTTGAAATATTTCATATATAACATAAAAATGGACGATTTTTGTAAAATTACAAAAAAAAATCCACACTTCAATCAATTTTGAGTTTGTTGATTGATTCAATCAATTCTCTAATAACCTTCAATCAGTTCAATGTTAGATTCAATCAATTCACTTATAAATTCAATCAATTTTTTGTTCATAGATTCAATCAATTTGCTGATAGATTCAATCAATCTATTGATA
>JBBMKA010000002.1:1623672-1681311 GCA_037833695.1 Sechiopsis laciniata
TTTAAAACAAAAAAAAAAAAAAAAAAAAAAATATATATATATATATATATATATATATATATATATATAGTTTTTATATGAATAAAATATTTTTAAAAATTGTTATAACTAAAACATCGATACTAAAATTTGTTATTTATATAAAATTCCTTTATTATATGCCCTTTTTTTGCTCTATCCTCGATCTCTATTTTTTCGGCAGAGTAAAAAAACAAAAAAAAAATACTATAAATAAAAATTTATTAGTATAGCCGGTCTACTATATATATAATATATATATATATATATATATAATTTTTAATCAATGTCACAAACAGTACCACATAGAATTTTCAAATCAATCACTGCTACAAATAGTTTTCAATCAATGAAACAAACAGTCTTCAATTAAGAAACGATTAAAGGTAAAACATATATTAAAAAATTTAAAAAAAAACACCAAAAATTATGAAATATTCTTTTAAAAGGACTATAATTAAAATAGACAATAAAAAAATTTGTCACAGTCCACTTTCTAAAAATAAATGAAATAGAACCCAATTTGGTATCCTTACTAAGTATTGTAAGGCCTATGGAATATGGAATTACTATGGGCACCGTCATTCCCTTGCGACCTGACCACGTTAGAACTTAGCCTTCATCGGTTCTAAAAATGAAGACTATCCTCACAAACGAATAGCGGCTCCTTTCAAGATGCCTTGTCCTCACTCGCATGCATTTTAAGAATAAATTTATAGGAGGTCACCCAACTTAAGACTACTTCAAGCTAAGCACGTTTAGCTGTAAAGTTTTATATATTGAGCCACCGAAAAGGAAAGTGCACATTGTTGGTAAAGGTAGGGCAAATCATATCTTTTTTAGCCCTCTCATTCAAATGTGGCAGACATTACAAGCAATCTGTGAAGCACGGATACGGACACGGACACGAACATAATAAAATACGGCGACACGCCAATTTTGAAAAAACTAGGACACGAACACGTTTAGGATACGTCAATTTCATATTTATATATAATAATAATAACTAAAATATAATGCAAGAAATCTTACCATTAACAATTGCACTAGAACAAATAATATGAAAACAAAGAATAATTTTATGCAAAGTGCTTTGATTTGACAACCTTTTCCTATACTTAAATAATTTTTAAGAAATCATTTGTTGGACATCAAATCAGTGATAAGTTTCAATTTTTACCTAATATGTATTATAAATAATTTTGTTAAATGTGTATGTAATATTTAAGAGAAATAGACAAAACAAATGTATAATTTCTTTTCAAGTTAATGTAAAAGAAGAAAATATGGCATAAAGTATTTACAAGAAAATTAAATGAAACATTTTAAATAAACAAATAACTTTATTTTTTGGGTAATGATAAAATAAATTAATAGAAAAATGAAAATACCACAATAATTAATGAATGAGAAATGCTGTAAAAGAAATTGCATGCAATTTTTAAATAAATAAACCTTTTATCTTCTTCTTGACTTTTCCTATTTTCATTTGTCTTATTTTATTTTTCTTCTATTTCTTCTCTCCTTCTGTTGGCTCTTCTTCTCCTATCTTTCATCTTTTTTCTTTGTTGGCCTTTAGGTGGTTGTTTTTTTGTTAGCACAAGAGGTAAGTGAATCTAAGATAATTTATTTTATTTAATTCACATTTTCTTTATAAAGTTAGAATTGGTTCTTGGAGTCTCTCTTTTTTTAATTTAAGTTAAACAAACTAATAAAATAAAAAATAAAATAAAATAAAAACTAAATAGCAATAAAATTAAGGGAATTTATCAGTCTAATTTATTAAAAGATTTTAAAGATGGGAAAAATGATTAAATATTTTGGAAGGGAGAAAGTGTCAAAGCCCTTTGTTTCCACAAACTGCCGCCATGTTTGAAACCAAATTAAAGTCTTGTTTTGGTTTAGCAAAGAAAAATTTATTTATCAATCTTTTCTTTTAGATTTTTAATTGAGTCAATTCATTTTAACCTCAATATATAATTAATAACTTAATTAATGGAAATTCTCCTTCCAACCTTTTGAAAATATTGGCCTTTTCTAATGTCTTATCTTCTAGATTATGTAATGGAAACCATAATAATTATCCCCATTACACCTACATTAGAAAACTCCATTTTAGAAAACTCCATTTTTCTATTACATTTTAATTTATAAGAGCATCTCCATAAAATTCAACCCCATGTCTTATTATCTACCAAAAAATAATAATAATATCATGAATTTTTCTACCCAAAAGAGAAAAGGAGACCATAAACAAATTTAATTTGCGAAACTACCGACTCATAAAACAACACTCTTCTGATTAATTATTTTAATTTTGATGAAAATGTTTTAAATTAAAATGCTTTTTAAAAATATAATAAATTAATGAATGATGAGAAGAGTGAGATCTTCACTCTTTCTAATATGGAATCTTTACACGAGAATATTGATGAATGAACAATTCATAGATGAGACATATTGGTCAGCTAAATTACCATATTCATCAAAGTCTAAAATTCAATTAGTTAGAGGAGAATTCCTTCTTCCAAATATTTGAAAGTCTTGGCTTTTAATTTCTAATGCTTTACTTTCTAGACTATATAATGGAAACCTCAATAATTATCTTTGTAGATTAACTCCATTACACATACTATAAGAAAACTTCATTTTCTAATATATACTTTCCATGCAAATAATTTATTAGAGCATCACAACAAAATTCAATCATGTCTTTTAATTTTATGTCATCCAATCTATAAACAACATCATGGTGACACGACCATGATGTCAATAGAAGAATTGATTGTACAAATCTATATAAAAACGTTCTATTCATTGTTTACGCATACATTTAGGGGTGAAAGAAAAATAAAAAATCTATGAAATCGATACGATTGAATTGATTTTTATTTTAGAACAATATAAGAGGATTTTTTTTTTTTTTTTTTTAAGAAAGAAACAATAATATTGATAATCAGAATGTAAGGAACATACTAGGGTACATGAGAAGAAGCAAAAGCTTTCCAGTTCAAAGTAATAACAGAAATATCATAATCATAAAATAAAGATGAATTTTTGCACCACATGGCCACATTGGCGATAATGTCCTCCCAAAGATTCTCCATAGGCTTTTGAATATTGTTGAAAATTCTAGTGTTCTGCTCATTCCATATGTACCAAAAGACCGCATCAAAGATGTTTGACCCCATGACCTTTGCAACAGATGATGGGTCTATGGAAAACACCTTTAAAGAATTGTGTTTGAGATTTTAGAAAATCAAAATATATTAGTTCGATTCGAGTTTATATATATATAACCAATGTAAAAACCAAATCAAACCGAACCAAATATAATTAAAATCTATTAGTATTGAGATTTGATAGAAGAATAAATATAGACGTGAAATTTGAAGTAAGAGTATTTTAAATATTACGTTATTTATAGAACATATTGTTTTTTATAATAAAAATCCTTAAAATCAAATTGAAGATAGACATAAAAAATTGAATAATGAATCAATTTTTCATTGAAATCAAAATAAAAAACTGAACCAAATAAAAATCGATCGAGTAGTTTTGCTTTCTATTGAACATTGGTTCAAACTCAATTGTTAAAAAACCAGGATATCGATTCGGTTACCGGTTTAATACAAAACCGACAAAAATTAAACTAAAATTTTTATGACTATTGTAAAGTGATTTTTTTTTAATCGGGGATGAGGGATCACAAACCTTATATAAAGAGTGCTACTGCTCTCAAACAAGATACAAGATGGATCAAACTCGTGATCATGAAATTAAACTAGATTACCACCAATCAAGAAAACTAACGTGGTACCAACCTATTCGGTATATTGTAAAGTGAATCAATATATAGCATAAAAAATATAAACTTAATGTTGGTGTAGTGCTAATCTCTACTTATTAAATTCTCAATTGATAAACTTTTTAAGATGAAAATGTCAGTGACGGAATTGATAAAGACATCACTTACTTCTTACAACATCATCTATAAAGTTCGACATATCGATATATTAACTTTAACATAAAGTAAGAATTGCAATTTTCATCCCTGTCTAAATTTCAATTAGTTTGAGTGACACGAAATTTTAACCTAAAGTATTTATCTTCTTCTTTGAAATAAACCTAGAAGTAATTATTTGAAGAAGTATTCTGTGGAATGTGGGTCACCATTTCTCCTCCATTAAAAACAATAGAAGATGTTTGAATGTGAAATTGTAGAGTGATTATAAATGAGGGGAGTTATTTTGAATAAATAAAAATTTGAATTTTCGTAATAGCTCGTTTGGATATAGCTAATTACTTGTAGAAGAGATGTGGTTAATAGTTTGTTTGATGATTTTAGTAGAGAGGAGACCGACAAAAATTTATTTTGATATTGTAAAAAATGAATGATTATTTTGAAATGTTAGAAATGAATAGATAAAATTAAATAATTATTTTGAACAGTTAAAAATAAATGAATAATTATTTTAAATGATTATAATAACTCATTTGAATATGAGCATTTAAAAAGGAATCGTAAAGATTAATACCTATTCAGATTAATACTAAACTAGATAACTAATCGAGACTTATTCGGTTTTCATAATATTTATTTAACAAAATGAAAGGAAGAATATATATACACATAATTTTAATCTCAAAAAATATATATACACACATAATTTTTTTAATGAAATCATGAAACTCGACTAAAAATAAGATATAATTTCGTACATGCCCTCATCCCTACCTCATCGTGACCACCTTTCCACTTATCGCCTAATAATAAAATTTAATATTCAAATTTTTTTTTTTCAAACTAATTGATTTTCACTTTTTCTAATAAGGAAAAGTTAGTAGAAATTATTATTTTTGGGTGAATTGTATAGATAATTTAAATAAATAAATCAAGTGTGTCATTAGATTATAAACCAAACCTTATCATCAATCTTTCAAGTATTACTAATAAAACCTTAATCTGGATCCACACCTTGAATTGAAGGTAACTAAAAGGTGAAAATTGATAAATCAAAAGACTTCTAATGAGATATGAAACGTCTTTTTAAAGACATCAAATTTAAAAACTCTTAATATTTATTTCCACATGGGTTGATGACGTATTACTTATCTTGATGATAATCCATTTTAATTCCACGGTCACGTGTTCGATCTTGAAAATCGATATTGGCGCTCGTATCATTTGAGAGTCATAGTGCTCTTTATATAGAGTTTGTTAGTCATCCTCTCCCAAATTTGTACAATTTTTTTTTTTTCACATAGTCATTATTCATCTCCTAATAATGAATGTTTATACGTTTTTCCATAATCTTATTCATTCCCAATAAATTTTTGGTTTCACCATAGCTAGTTTTCGTTCTCCTACCCTCACTATTTTATTTCCATAATCAATCTATGTATTTCAAATAGATGTAATCATTCTTCAGTCTGTAATCATTCTTTTCACCCACAATGATAATTAATCTCAATGATAATCATTATTCCCTCGTGTTTTTTTTCTAATTCTCATCTCTCTATAATCATCATTGTTCTTCTTGCTCCAAACACGCCTCAATTAGAAAGATGAGAACTTTAGTACAATTTTGAAGGTACACAAAATAAATAATGGATAAATTGGATCCCGGCCTAAAGCAAAGCCAGAATATAATTGATCGATTATGTTTTCCAATAGTCTGGTTAGTAGAGTTTTGAAATCTCTAGGAAGCTATGCTCCCTCGTGAAAGTTCCACATTTAAAAAATTTGCAAGTAAAACTAATCGTAAAATCTTTTATTATTTCTTGAATCAGAGTCTTGAAACGTGTGCACGTGTTTCTTGAATATGTAATAGAGTCAATTATAAAGTCAAAGCATTATCTATTTAGACAATTTTTTTAATTTTGAAATCAAAACAAACATTATCTTAAGAGGAGATTCTTATGAGAAAATACAAGAACAAAAAAAAAACATAGTTTGACAAATTAACTTTCATGGCCAAAGGAAGCTTTCTCCAAGCAACTTCCATGTCTTCTTCAACTCATCTTCATCCTCCATTGTTAAACAGCTCAAAAACTCGAACTCAAATTCACTTCCAATTTTGGACTCATCAAGCTTCCTCTCAAAACCACCAAGCCCTCCAAGATCATTACCATGTTCGTAGACTCCCATTAAAGCCTTCAATAGCATGAATAAAGACGCCATTTTCGTCGATAGCGTCGTTGAATGAAGCGACAAACTCTTTGATGAGAATGTCAAATCTTAGAGGGAGAGATAAGATTTTGTATGGTGGAATATATAAAGAAGGTAGTCATAAATAGTTTAATGCAAATTATTGAAAGTTCTTTTGTTGTGTGGCACAAGAAATGCAGTTTCTTTGGTAGTTTATTTACATGCAAAACTTGTCTTGTCCTTTCAAACAAATGTGTGTTGGGAGAGAAATTATGGATCTAATTGGTTGTTGTGTGCATTACTTTGTTGAGTTGTTATTTTTCTTATTATTATTTTTTTGGTGAGGAGTTGGTGACCTCTCAATGAATTTGCATATAAATCTTCATATTTAATTGTTCAATCTTTTGTTTTTTATATTTTTAAATCTTGAGGAGTTCTTGCTTTACATTCCTTTGTAATAAATATCAATCTTTCTTCCATGTTGAGTTTTCAATCTTAGCCTTTCTTGATTGAATTAAGGAGTGTGAATAACTTTGGCTTGATATTTGCCATTGTTGATTTGGTGAGTCTCCATGTTCTTCATCTCTTGACTATTAGACCAATTTATGATACTTAATATTACTATTTTTTTAGCATAAATTAGGGGATGAAATCCTACGTAGAGTGTATCACTACTCTGAGATGAATAAGAGCCAAATACCGACTCTCGGATCGAACCTGTGATCATGATGTTAAACTGAATTACCACCAAACAATGAAACTATTGCGTCACTGACCCATTCGGTCATAGATTTCCCTTTTAAGTATATATGCACAAATATTTTCCTAATAAAATCTACCAACACCTAACCCAAAAGATAAATAAAGGCAGTCCAACCCTCATTAAGCCCTTGAAATAAAGTTGGTCAGCAACTCCTCACCATAAAAAAAAATAAAAAATAAAAAAAATAAAAACAAAAAACAAGTAATGCAAACAACAACCGATTTCTCTCTCATTTTGAAACTTCTATAAATATTTAAGTTGATAATTGACCAATTTTGCCTATGTATCAAGTTATAGATCAATAACAAATGATCATGCATGCCATAGTTATTTTGTTAAAAGGGAATGAGATATTCTTTTCTTTATTGGAAAATGATATATTTTATTTAAATCATATTTAAATAAATTAACATTGTACCGTAATATATGTCCTAAAGGCCTCCTGTATCATGGAGTTTGAGAAGGCATGAAATGTACTTTCCTTAGTTTTATTGTATTGCTCTTTTGGTCGGATTTGTATTTTGGCTGCATGTTCTACTTCGAGTATTGAACTATATCGAGGACTAGGAAAGTCTATAGAGAACATGTGCATGATGTTCTATTTATTCTACATTTATTTATTAGAACAATTTCAGACTCTAGCCCCCTTAGCCGCAGCCTCGTCCGCCTCAAGTAACTGATATGTATTGTTTACTAAAAAGTTACTACATCAAATCTCTCAACTTCGAATATTATTTTTGAACTCAAAATAACGACGGATGACAAATAGTTTTTTTTAATATGGTTTCATTTTGATTGTCTAATTGAAAATGCTGTTAAATTAAATTGCACAAATGAGTAATATAGTTTAATTAATTACAACTTGGACCAATCATCAATATGGGGATGTAGCTCAAATGGTAGAGCGCTCGCTTTGCATGCGAGAGGCACGGGGTTCGATCCCCCGCATCTCCAACTTTTTTTTCCCTTTTTTTTAGAAGCTTTTTTCTGTTTTTTTAATATTTACTTTTATGATTAGAAATTAAAATTGTCTCGAAAATGTAAAATGACTGACAGTAACGGAACAGATAATATTGACGCCCGTTTGCTTTTCTTTTTTTTGGCTTTAATCAAATCCCGTTTACTTTTGTTCAACAAAAAAAAAAAATCCCGTTTACTTTTTTTTTTTTTGGCTTAAATCAAAACCTGTTTACTTTTCTTTTCAATCAAATCCGTTTACTTTTTTTTTCTTAAATCGAAACCCGTTTACCTTATTTTTTAAGTTGAAATCCGTTTACTTTTTTAAATCGAAACACACACCTTTTTTCTTTTTTTTTTTTTTTTTTTTTTAAATTATTGAATATATATATATATATATATATTTTTTTTTTTTTTTGACAAATATTGAATATAATATTTAAGACTTTCATTATTGGTTAATTACTTAATTTTATTTTTCTCCCATTCTCCCTATATTTTTATTTCAATGAATAATTCCCTAAAAGAACATCATCATGATTTTAATAATGAAAGTTTAAACCATAAATATTGTAGACATCGATTAAAAAAAAGGTAAAAAAATAAGGGTGAACGGGCGGGAATATTTTATGTATTTTGTGATCGTAAAAATAACTTAAAAATCAAAATAATATAACTTCATATAATTAAGAGATGAGAAATTTTTCATTTATTTGAGGGTAATTGTACTAGAATTTGAGGTCTCCGTCTCCAAAACTTATATTAAAAAAAAAAGGCTATAGTTTGAGAAATCCAATTAGTTAAGTTTTTTTTTTCTTTTTTGGAAAAGTTTCCAATTATTTAAGTTGATACTTGTGAATGTGTTATTTTTAGTTCAAATTTGGAAAAAAAATAACAAACGCTACATAAATGATATTACCGTTTTTATTTTCAAAAAAAAAAATATATATATTACTACTTTCAAATAAGATGAGAATTAAATACCAACTTTTAAAATTTAACCTAACGGTAAAAATAACTTTAAAGTTTTAGTTTTCAAAACTATATATTATTTTGTTTATATGAAGAATTTCCAATCCACTCCCGTTTTCTTTATTATTATTATTTTTTTAATTCAATAATATTTTGAAAGTGATAAATAATTGGATCTCATAACTTTTCAATTATTAAGTTATATACTACTTTTTTTTAATTATCCTACATCAATAAAGACTTGAAAATACTCCAATTTAATGATAAAGTACATATCAACATATAGTATAATATAATACAACCATAAACTTATGTTTGGGATTGAGAAAGAGCATGGGGACTTCAAAAAGAAAAAGATTGAGAAAGAGTACGGAAGAACTAACAAATGACGAGTTTAATTTACTTTTTTTTACAATAAATGTAGAAAAGTCAAATGATTGTCCATAAAAAAATGATTTTTTCCATGTATATAAATCCAAAAAAAATTTATCAATAACAACTTCTTAAAAGAAAATCATGCATATTATAAAATTAGAGGTCCGCCTAGTAAAAAGACAGAAAAACTCATGCACGTGATGATTCTAATAGTGTAGACATTTAGTTTTAAATCAGTACACATATAGTCTTGAATAAATACAACAAACTGTTTTCAATAAGTATGACCTTCAATCACTATTATAAATAGTTTTAATTAGTAGTTTTCAATCGAGAAACGGCGAATGACATAAATGGAATATACAAAGAAAAAAAAAATTGAATGAAATATTTATAAAAAAAATTGTTATAGTTTCAATCACTAGTCTTCAATCAAGAAACGTTGACCACAATATTGTGACTTTTTTAAATGAAAGTAATGCTGATTCCAAGAGTCGGTCCATAATATAATGTTGAACTGAATTTCTACCAAATAATAAAATCATTCACAGGCTCTTTTGATAATAAATAATTTTGATATTCTTATTAAATAACAATATTATAAAATAAGATAATAAACCCACCAATAAATTTTCACTTTATTTTGGCTGTTCGTCACCTACACGTTAATTAAACAAAATCCGAAAAATTACAAGTCGTCTTCCTCAGCTCCACTGTGCTTTCGCGCTCAACAATGCTCAAAAACTGAAACAACGATCTTCTTCGGATCGATTCGTTTCGAAATCCAGTTCTTATGGTGTCAATTTGATGAAATTTGGATCAGAGCAAATTACTTTGTGAAAGATTTGAGTCTGTGAGGATTATCCGGGCATTGCGAAGTTGAAAGAAGCCCTAGAATTCAGGGGAAGTCCGATATGGATGCTAAGGACATATTGGGCTTGCCCAAAAATTCGATTTCTGTATCACAAGAAAAGAAACCTAGGCCTCACAAGGAAGCTCAGAGAAAGCGAGATGGAATTTCCCGCGAGGTAATGTCTTCTCTGTGCGTGTGTGTTTGTATGATTTGTTGTTGCTTGGCTTTATTTGTGATAATGAAGAAAACCCGAATCGCCACATTAGTATGATATTGTCCATTTTGGACATATGCTTGATGACTTTGTTTTTGGTTTCTTGTCATCAGTTATATACGCATAATCTTCTACTCATTTGACCAATGTAAAACAATTTATGGGCTCATCTTCTTTGTTTGGCACCCGAGGACTCAAATCCTCCCCTCGAACAAAGATGGAGCGTCAATCCTTCTAGATGACATTCATTGCAACTCCTCTTCTTTTGAGAGTAAGATAGACTGGATTTCCGCAATGACCATTATATTCAGTACACCACCACTCAATTTGTTTAGCTTATACACAGACCAAACTTCTCTTCTCAATCTGGTAAACTTCCACAATTTTTCTTCTTCGGGCTGCAAACATCTTTATCCTACCACCAAGCATGGTTATGTTTGAGATATGACTCAGATATCAATTATTGATAAGAATGAGAACCCTAGTCAGATCTCCACATTTGTATGATATTATCCACTTTGGGTGAACTAGATTACGGTGTCAATTCTTGTTACTTGGAAGTTTACGTTTTGTTTATCTATACTTTTAAGTTTGTAGTTTCAAATTGGTAATTCCGTAAAGTAATTTGGAACTCAAACTTGATGAGGAAAAATACAAGAATATATTTTTGTTTGAAGTTGAGAATTTTGGATTCATTGTATATTGTCGGCGTCGAGCCAATTTTGCCTAACATATTGCTTACCGTGGTAATGGTGGGGGTTGTGAATTGTAGGTTTATGCGCTTACTGGTGGTCTGGCGCCTATTATGCCGGCAATCGATATATCTGAGCTGAAGAAACGACCTCCATCAGATGAGAAGGTGTTTATTTATTTATTATTATTTTTGTGCAGTACGTGATATCTCTGGTAGTATGTTGTTGAAGATTGGAAATGGTAAATTGAATATTGAAATTGAGGACTTGTTTGTTATAGAACTCTGTGCTGATGTGAGAAATGTGGAAAGCTGTAATTGAATGCTTAATTGTGTTATTGAATTGGCCAACAAGACATAGCTCAACCGTTATAAACTATAGTCTTAAGAATTGGAAGCCAGTGTGTTCAAATCCAGAAAATGTTGCTGAACTCAAAAAATTATGTTATTATTGTTGTGGATTTTCAACTAGTCTGTTGCCTTTTCGGTTGTTACTCGAGTGCTTGGCTAATAATTGGGAATATCTTACATGCTATTGATTTAAAAATATATATATTTAGCATGATTTAATGAATTTAGGTGGGATTGGGTCTTGGAGTTGTTTGGGTTACATTTGGTGCTAAACAAAGACTGTTAATCCATGATAGAGGAGTTCTTTGGTAAGCTTGTTACTTTGCTGATGCATAGATTGTTTGTCTTGAAAGTAGTAGTAGAATCTTTAGAGGCTTCAAGCGATCTTGCGTTGAGGTGTGGGATAGTGTTAGAATTGACGTCTTGTTATGGCTTCTACTAGTGATATTTATAATTATCAGCTAGTTTGATTCTCTTAGATCGGAGTTCTTTTCTTTGGGTGGACTCCCCTTGTAGGGCTATTACTTTTGTATTACCCTTGTATATTCTTTCATGAGCTTGGTTTTCTTATAAAGCACAAATAAATTCAGGTTGTTCTTATAATGGTCTTGTGATTTTTTTTTTCAGATTACTTGGCAGTGGCTTCCTTTTACAAATTCTGCTAGAAAGGATAATTTGCAGCTTTACCATTGGGTACATTTTGGTGTCTTTATGAATCATGGATATATCGTTTGATTTTTTGTTATTGTTCAAAGTCACCTCTTTCTCCTTTCCTCCTTTTTTTTTTAAATTTTAAATTTTTATTTTTCATTTGTAGGTTAGAGTTGTTAATGGTATTCCACCAACAGGTGACTATTCCTTTGCAAAGTATAACAAGGTAAGGCCAAGTCCTTGTTATTTATTGATATTCATTTTTGCATTCTTAAGTTAAAGTTTGGAATTTAAAATGTCTTTTTAATTAGAAACAATTTAAAATGTCTTTAAATAATTATTAACATCCATTACTTTCTGCATGATTCCAACATACACTTATTAAATAATTAAATGCCAATGTCGCCATCATGGATTGCCTTAGTGGTCAAAGAGGGTGTTGAAGATTTGTGGCCACCTACCTAGGAACTAATTTCCTACGGGTTTCCTTGACAACTAAATATTGTTTGGTAGATGGTTTGTCTCGTGAGAACAATCAAGGTGCGCGTAAGTTGGCCTGGGACGCTCACGGATATAAAATAATAATAATAATAATTGCCGATATCTAAATTTTATTAGTATTAATCAAATATATATTTTTGCTTTGAATGTGGTGCAGTCTGTTGAAATTGTCAAATACACGGATGAGGAGTACGAGAAGTGTTTGAATGACCCTGTGGGTACCTCTTTCTCTCATTTTTAATGAAGAGCATAGCGATCTCTCTCTGTCTCTCCCTATCTTACTAAGTAACTCACTCGCTCACATACAAAGTTTCATGATATGTAGCAATTTTGTAATGATGTTATGGCGTATGCCTTGAGGCTTCCTTTTTTAATTCTTTTGGCCCTTGAGGATCTTTAGGCTTACAGCAAAGGATTTTAAGTTGTAACAATATCATGGCTTGAATGTTATTTCCTTCAACTTACCTTTTATTCATACCATGTCACCAATAAACCATATCTTCCGCCTTCGTGACACTCCTTATCTAATTCTTCTGTTATTTTTCTCCCCCGTAAATAATCTTAATTGTGGAGCCTCTTTGAGCTTCTACAAGACCTCCATAAGACTTGAATTTTGAAATACCTATATCTATTACCTTGGTTGCATCAAGCCTTTTCTACCAATTTATGAAATTGGAGCACATGCATATCTATTATTCATTGTTTTCTCAGTCTTCCCTTTTACCCTGAACAGTTTGGCGTCATTATTGGAAGAAGGCCTTCTGGTCAATGTCCAAATAGTTAAGCATTGATTTGATGTCATTGGAAGTAAACTTCATTTTGGGATGGATAATGTTCAGATGGATTTCACTATTGCTCTCATGTTCTAGACTCTAGATTACCGCATAGTTCTTAATTCTGTCTTATTGTTTTGTGGTTGAGATATATACTTCTTAAAATGTTTTCAGTCGTGGACAAAGGAGGAGACAGATCAATTATTTGACCTGTGTGAACGGTTCGATCTTCGCTTCATTGTGATAGCGGATAGATTCCCATCAACAAGGACAGTGGAGGAACTGAAGGAGCGATATTATCGTGGTACGTAACTTTTTTTGTTGTATTATGGCAAACACCTTTTTCTTTGGTTGCCAATTTCTATTTTAATTTACTTGTTTTGGATCATTCACAAATGCACTTGTGATTATTGAAAATTGTACTATAATATTATGTGTTTATAGCGTCAAAGGCAGTTTTGGCAGCTAGAGAACTGTCTCGGGAAAGCTCGGTGAATCCTCTCACCAAGGTAGGTAATTTTAATTGGGTCTATTAATTTCCTCTAAAAGATCGTCTCCAAGGGGTGGAACAGTGGTCGAAGGCTTGGGTTTTGAAGGTATGCTCCCCTCAAGGTCCCAGGTTCGAGACTCACCTGTGACAATAATTTGTAGACACCTCCCGTGTCTCCATTCCTTTGATATCTCCCGGTGCCTGGCCTAGGGACAGGCGTAGTTACTCTTGTTTCAAAAAAAAAATCCTCTAAAAGATCATTGAAGCTACCAATAGTTTATGTTGCTTAAGAAGCAAATTAACATTCTGTATGATTTTCCAATTTATTCTTTATATGTAGGATCCTTACAATGTCTCACAAGAGGTTGAGCGAAAACGGGCATTATCCATGGTTCTCTCCCAAACAAAACAGCAAGAACGAAAAGATGCAGAGGTACTGATTCTTTTATGTTTGAATAAATAGAAGTACCCAATAACGAAATAAGGTTTTTTTTATACACATGGATAAGTCTAAGTCCAAGTCCTTACATGTTTTTTTTAACCATCAGGTTCTTGCTGAAGCAAAAAAGATAACTGAATCTCGCAGAGCTGAAAGAGTGAGTTCAAGTTGTATATGCTAATTTTTTAGGCAAGACAATTTTCACATGATTGCACAAAGCAGAGTACGGGTTCACTTTGGGATTAGCATTACAGGAATTTATGGTTAAAACTTAAAAGAAATTGCATTATTAACCTCAAAGTTTTTAATTCTTGTTCCATAAAAATGTTAGTTGTCTAAATGTGTCGCGCACGGTGTGCGGATAACTAGTCCATTGAAGTATTGTACTTCATCTTTTAGGGTACAAGACGCCAACGCCAAAACTATTTCTCTTCTTTACTATCAAGTTTATTTGTTTTAATGTATGTCCCCCCATTATCTTTTGGAATGTGGCATATAGCCAAATTTAGGAATTAAGAATACTGTCCCCCCCCTTTTTTTTTTTGATAAGAAACAATTTCAGCAGTCTGGACTTAAAAAACATAACTAAATTTTATTTTAGGGGTATGTATTTTCTCAGTGTTCTCTCCGGCATTTCTTTACTTCTCATATAAACACTTTCCTGTTTTATATTTTATATAGTTGCATTTGCAGTGTCAGCCCCATTCTGAAAAATCTTAAAAATGATTTTTTTTTTTTTTTTTTTAATAATTTTGCTTGTTATGTTTACAGCTGGTTTATGATCTTGGTTTTATTCATTTTAGGTGGCGGAAGAATCTCAGTTGCCTGTCTCTTCTAATGCTGTCCCAGAAGCTACCGAAAGGGCTTTCGTTCCTGGAGATTCTGTACCATCTGCATCCAATGTGCAGCCCCCTTCAGCAGCTGCACCTTCAACGGTAGTGGCAGATAATGCTTCTACTCTTGCTTCTCTTCGCATGGTATATGGTCCAAAGGAATCATATTTTCCTCTTATAGCTTCATTTTTTCAATTTTATTTTGATAATTCCGTCAAAAAGGTTTCAGTGCTGGGGTTTGCTCTCAAAGCTTGATTGATCTATACCAATATGTAAAATTTGAAAAGGTGGTCTGAGTCTGATGACTAATTCCTACATTTCAGCTTCCTGTATACTTGAGAACGTATGCACTTGAGCAAATGGTACAAGCTGCAAGCTCATCTGCTGGGCTTCGGACTATCAAGCGAGTTGAACAAACATTACAAGATCTTTCGGTTAGTTGTCACTCCAGTTTTTGTATAATGCAAATACTTGTTTTCTCATTAAGTGATTGTTGGTGAATGATTTAATACTGATATCAACTACATAGTAACTTGTGAGAAGGTGGAGTAAACGAAGCAAATTAGAAATTTTTTGTATGTTTTGAATTTTTCCTCTTTGCTTTCAAGAATACCCAAGTAAATATTGGTGTTCGTGGTGGTATGTGTTCTTTTCTTGTTGTTTGTTTTTATAAACAAAAACTCATTCCAAATGGAAGCTAGTAGAGAGAGTGAATAATTACGAACTCCATTTTATGAAATGTATCAAGCTTATTGTGTTTTTTTGTCAATCTGTAAGACTTTCTTCAGTAGTCATTCGCTCACAAAGGATGTATTATTTTTAAATAGGTTAATCTAAAGCCCAGGGTTCCAACAAAAGCAGTCTGTGCAGAGCATCTTGAATTAAGAAAAGAAATATTGACTCTACTGAATCTTCAAAAGCAGGTATAATATTTTTTATCCATATGCATGTCCCCTGCAGTAACAATTTTATTTGGATCAAACATGCAGTAATATACCGCTCATAAACAGTGAGTTTAATCAATCTTTTCTTCTCATTCAGAGAGAATTCCCATTAAAGGAAAACTTTGTTGATGGAATTGGCTAAAGTCAAATGACATATGCCTTTAACATGGTTAAGTACAGCTTTTGTTATCATTTCCTGTTTTATTCAAACAGATGCAAAATAAGGAGGCAGAAGGTTCATCTTTCCGCGAGAGTCCATACAACGAGGCACCTGGCACTCCCAAGGTCGGTAAATGTACTCACTTTCATGAGTACTGTAATTCTTTCATATCTTTGAATCCATAACTCTTCCTCTGCTAACAGCATTCTTGTCATGCTCTGGTGCAGGATCGTAGTTTTATTCCTGATCCTATGAGTTTTGGAGGTAAATGAATTCTCTAATAGAACTTCTATATTTGGCTTCACTGCATACATCTCTTTGGAGTGGTACATTTGGTTCTAAGTTATTTGAAGCTATCTAGGTTCATTTATTATAAGTGTAAAAAAAATTATTTGCAACTTGCTTCTTACTTGCCAAGTGGGGAGATGCACAAACAAAGCATTAGCTTTCTGAAGCATGACCCCTTAAAGTTAAGGTTGCAAAGAACGCCATCTTTTTTTCTTTCGAAGATAAGTAAGTATTTCTCTGATATATAGAATATATTAGATAACATGGGTCCCAAGTCAAAACTAATGAGCAATCAGAGTAGTAACCCACATGGGTCCCAAGTCAAAACTAATGAGTCAGAGTAGTAACCCACTTATCTTATAAATGTTAGGAGGTCTCCTCATTTTTCTAATGGGGGATCCTCAACATGCCACCTTAAGATGGTGTGACTCTTTGGTTTACCAATCTTGATTCGGCTCGCAATTTTATTTTTATTGGGATGAATATCCATTTGAGTTTAATGAGCTTTGATTCTATAGTTACATGGGATTTCCAACTCAAAAGTCAAAACCAAGCAATAAGAGGAGTAGGCCACTTATTTTATAAATGTAATGAAGCTCCTTCTCACTTTTCCAACGTGGGATCCTCAACGAAATGTACAAAAAAAAAAAGGAAAAAGAAGGTCTACAACTTTAGAGGAAGATTTTGATTTTTTTTTTTAAAGAAAGTTTATTTATATACTCTTCCTATTAAATTTTGAGTACATGCTTTCAGAAGGCAATGGGGAAAAAATATGGGAGATCAATTTCCTTAAATTTTCTCTTGTAGTAGTCCATCCACATCCTTTTATAACTATTCTTGAAGTTTTTGATATTTTTATTTCTCATCAAACCAATTATACAATTATGTATTTATACACAAGAAAGACTAGAGTGGTTAAAACTAATCTAAACAATATTCCTAAAATCTAGGAAATAAAAATTGAATGAAAAATGAAGAATATAAATCTCTAACTTTGACAATAATTTCAACACTCCCCCTTAAGATGGATTGTATATATCGTACAATCCCAACTTGTCGTGCATGTCTTCAAAGTTAGGTCTTGATAATGGTTTTGTGAGGATATCTGCCAACTGTTGCTTTGTAGGAACATAATGGAGTCGAACTACTTCATTATTGACCTTTTTTTAGATGAAATGTCGATCAATTTCAACATGTTTAGTCTTGTCATGTTGAACTGGATTCTTTGCAATATTGATTGTCGCTTTATTATCACACATCATTTCTATGGGTGATGAACAACCTTTCCCTAACTCACATAAGACTCTCTTGATCCATATGCCCTCACACATGCCTTGAGAAAGAGTTCTAAATTCTGCCTCAGCACTACTTCTTGCAACCATAGACTGCTTTTTACTTCCCCAAGTTACGAGATTACCTCATACGAAAGTGCAATATCTTGAGGTAGATTTCCGATCAGTAATATCACCTGCCCAGTCTGTATCTGTGTAAACTTCAACATTTTTCTTGTCAGTTTTCCTAAAAAATAGTCCTTTTCCTGGAGTCATCTTAAGATATCTGAGAATCCTATATACAGCTTCCATATGTTCTTCATTCGGATTGTGCATAAATTGGCTGACCATGCTGACAGCAAAACCAATATCTGGACGTGTATGAGAAAGATAAATAAGACGTCCTACAAGACGTTGGTATCTTCCTTTGTCAACTAGAGTGCTTTCATGATTGAATCCGAGTTTCTTCTGTGAGTCCATAGGAGACTCGACAGGTTTGCATCCAAGCATACTAGTTTCTTTGAGAAGATCTAGCACATATTTTCTCTGGGATATGACTATGCCTTTATGAGACTGTGCTACCTCCATGCCTAGGAAATATTTGAGTTTTCCTAGATCTTTGACCTCAAATTTTTTTAGCCAAGTGATTCTTCAATATCTGTAATTCTGATTTCGTCATTCCCTAAAAGGATGATATCATCTACAGACACTAATAAAAGAGCAACATGTGATTCTGATCTCCTTTTCACGAACAAAGTATGATTTGATTGACACTGAGAATATCCAAGACTAATAACAGTAGTTGCAAATCTACCAAACCATGCACGAGGAGATTGTTTTAGTCCATAGAGAGACTTCGTAAGTTTACACACCTTTTTGGGATCAGCCTTATCTTCACATCCTGGAGGCATATCCATATATATATATATATATATATTTCTTCTTCTAAATCACCATTCAAAAATGCATTTTTTATGTCTAGTTGTTGGAGACTCCAATCAAGATTGGCTGCTAGAGATAATATTATCCTGATAATATTGAGCTTAGCTTTCGGAGCAAAGGTTTCTTGGTAGTCAATGCCATACGATTGGGTGAATCCTTTAGCCACAAGTCTAGCCTTCAATCTTTCTATATGCCATCTGCTTTATACTTCACTGTAAAAATCCACTTGCATACCACAGTTTGTTTACCTCTCGGTAAATTTGTCACTGTCCATGTGCCGTTTTTCTCAAGTGCATCAATCTCTTCATGTACAGCTTTCCTCAAACCAGAATGTTGTAGAGCTTTATGAATATTACCTGGAACCTTAACATTATCAATAATAGAAACAAACGCTCGATGGTTCTCAGATAGGCCATCATATGACACATAATTTGCAATAGTGTGCTTGGTACAACTTCGGATCCCTTTTCTTACTGCAATTGGTAAGTCTAAATCATCAACATGAAGAATCACATTCTCTTCCAATTCACCTTCATCCTCACTTACAGATTTTCCTGGTGAATTTGGAACCGATGCAGACTCTTGGGAGATATTATCTGTTCCAGGACCTATCTGCTCAATAAGCTGAAAGATTGGGGTAAATTTAATTATATCAACAACACTCCCCCTCACTTGTGGACTTTGAAATTTGAGAAATGCCCTACAAGTGGAATTTAATTTTAATTGGGGAGAAAATGACTTGGCAGAGATTTGAACTCATGACCTCCTCCTCTGATACCATGAAGTTTTTTATATTTTTATTTCTCATCAAACTCATTATACAATTATGTATTTATACACAAGAAAGACTACAGCGGTTAAAATTAATCTAAACAATATTCCTAAAATCTAGGAAATAAAAATTGAATGAAAAATGAAGAGTATAAATCTCTAACTTCAACAATAATTTCAACAATTCTATATTCCCTATTTTACCCAAGTGAAGAGTATTTCCCTTCAACTTCTTTTGTCGGGCTTGTCTTTCCATTATTTTGTTTGGTTAATTCTTCAATGAAATGAATTTCTATTTACTTTTCAAAAAAGAGTAAGATATGAAGTAAAATGGAAATGCGTGTATATATTCAGATTTAAGTTCAGTTCAAGGATTGGAATTGAAGTTTATGTTAATCCCCTCGAAAGGAATTTGATTATTTTTGTTGCTAAAGTTTATTTCCATTTATGTTTTTCTTCTGATAGGGGAAAGATTTATCAAGCGGGATCAGAAACGCAAGGTATGTTTTGTGAACTATTATCTACTACTTGAGTTTTCATTGCTCTGTATTTTGTTGTGTCAAATTATTTGACTTAGTTATTATTCTTTGGGGACTTTTCATGAATAATAAAAAGAGGAAAGAAATTCTATGATGTCAAAATTTTAGAAAAAATTCAAATATAACAAGAACTGATTCATATATAGCAAAACTGGACGTCCCCAAGGGTGGCGCGGTGGGCAAAGGCTCGAGCTTTGAAGGTGGTGACATTAATTTGTAGAAACCTCCCTTGTCTCCGTTCCTTCGATGTCTCCCGATGCCTGGCCCAAGGACGGGCAGGGTTACCCCGAGCGAAACTCCGATTTCTCGGTTTAAAAAAAAAAATAAAAGCAAAAATGTGCAGAACATTCCCTCACTTGTGACTTTTCAGTCCATAAACTGATTAAAAATAATAAGGTGAAACTGATTGAAAGTTGAAACATTTTGCTATGTATGAAATGTTCTTAAAAAGTTTCCAAAATTAAAATAGGGATGCTAGAATTTGCTACCTACAACAAACTCCCTTATTTATGATTATTATTATTTTTTATTGATTATCATTAGGCCACTGGAAGATTATCCGAAGCTCCATCATCACCAGCTCAATCTAATAAAAGGCCAAGAAAGCAGAAAGCATCTGATCTGTGATCCCCTCCAGGTGTGTAAGAAATCCTCCCATTTTGAATCAAAAGAAAAAGGGAAACTAATAAAATTAGTCAAATTCAAAAAATAATTACAAATATGGTCACTTTTAAATAAATTTAGCAACCATAATCACTGGTATTAATAGTAATACTGTATTAACAATACATAATATTATATTAATGAATATTTATAAGAGGGTATTAAAACATATTAATGACTATGGATGCAAATATTTTAAAATTTGCCTATATTTATAATTATTTTGTGAAAATAGCCCATCTAGTACAATTTCCCAAAGAAAAATGAAAAGAGCATAAATCCATGAAGTGGAACCTCCTTTTGTTCTCCATTTGATTTCTGTTTCTATTGAATAATTGATGGTAACCTATGACGACTGCATATGTTTTCATCATTTTACAGTAATATGCATTTAAAAGGATAATGTTCGAGCAGGTGGTTTTCACCGGAAGGCACGGGTGCATATTGTTAGAGCTAAACTATGCCCTTTTGGAGAATCATTATCTGACTGAACTTTAGTTAAGGTTGTGATGAACATTTGTGCTGTATAAGAGAAGATTTTGTTTGTTGCAATCAAGTTCATGATGGTCTGTTTACTTGTATCTTCATCATGAAGTCAAAGCTCTGGTTTTGTACATCTAATTTAGCTAGTCTTGTCTATCTTCTGTTGTCTGAGTTAGCAGCCTAGTTTTCTGGTGTAATTTATGTAAATCTAGCCAGAAATGAGGAAGAATTATTCTCTCTTTTTTCTTTGTTTTTTGTTTTTTGTTTTTTTTTTTGTTTTGTTTTGCGTTACTTTCATTTTTGTGTATTAGTTTTCTTTGAACTATTATACTTCTTTCAGTAATTTTATTGCTTTTAATGAGCTCACCAATTAACCTAATGGTATTTTAAATGGGTCTAGCTTTCTTCTTGTAATAATTTGCTTCACAAAATCATAGTAGTAGGAAGTTTAGGGGACTGGTCATCTAAAACCAAAAGTCTTGATCAAATAAGGATATAGTTCAATGTTCATAACCATTTTTCCCTTTCTTTTTTAAAAAAAAAAATGGTACTCTTCTTGTAGTCAAGAGAATCTTGGAAACTTAATATATATTTTTAAACTTTCAAATTAGTTTTATATGCCTTTTACTTTAAAATTAATTTTATGTACGAATGTTTTTATAATAAAATATTGTAGGGATTGATGGTTGTTTTATCTATGTATAACATAAGTTGATTTGAACACCTCAAAAAACTTTAGTTCAATTAATAGATTCATACTCTCATATTGAGTCTAACCTTAGTACGTACCTATGCATGTTTTGAATTTTCTATTCATCAATTCCTATTTCATTTTCAATTTAACAAATAAACTATGACATGATTGTTTCAAAAGAAATGGAAAGATTAGAGGTAACCTACCACTTTTAAAATAATAGTCGTAATTGAAATTGCTAGACATACCACTATGTTGCAATTCAATGTCTGGAGTTGTTTCGAAACCGAACACAATTTTTCACAAGTAGATAGTTCAATGACTCAGAAAGGTTGAAATTAAAACAAAAAATAGGGATGTTTTCCTTTGGTAAGAAGTACACCCTTGATAAGGAATGTCCTTACTCTTACCCTAAAAGTAGGATATCTATTCATAGTTGGCTAATGCCCATGATTTACAATAAAAAAGTAGAGTTCTAGTGGTATCATGTAAAGTCAAGTAATCTAGAAGTTACATGCTCGAGTCCCTAATTTCCAATATTGTTGAATTTTAAAAAAAAATTACCCATGATTTCTTGCTTTTCATGAATGTGTTTCTTATTTAAGTTTGACTCTCCGAATTCTATAGAGAAAAAAAAAACTATTGGGAACATAGGTTAGTGGGGTGGAAATCCAGTTCCAGTTTATTCAAAAAAAAAAAAAACGATTTCATTGCAATGGCATGAGTTCTCAATTGTTTTTAATTTTATTTTTTTTGCAAAAACAGTCTATTCATAAGGCACCACGCACAGAAGCCAAACAATTCTTTGATATAGCGGAGACAATACAGAAGGGAGATTCTCCGTCCAAAAATTAGGACTCTCGTCCCAACTACAAAAATGAGACTAGAAAAAATCACAATTAACCACAAAAGAGGAGACCAGCCATGCTATTAGAATCTCTTTTACAAAGAGCAAAATCTTGAGAATCATTATAAATAACATTAATAACAGATAGAGAGCATCAAATTTCACCAAAATAGAAAGAGAATACCATAATTCATACATGACACCTTAAGAAAACCTTCCTTGATAGCTAAGCCTTCAAGAACTTTAGCTGACGAACCAAGGATCCCACGACAAAGCACCAACCATAAGAGGTATTCCCTCTACATTCCTCATCATCCAACCACACATTGCTAGTGACATTAATTTTACTCCAAAAAGCATCGACATTCAACTTCCAATGATCAGGTTGAGCCAAAGAAGGGGTGAGAGCCTCCACCAACTAGGAATTGGCTCAATTCTAGCAAACCTAAAGAAAAAACATTAAATTTTGTAAAACTTGTGTTTCATTTTCTTTACCATGAAGCTAAATGGTCAATAGTTCCCACCACTCCACCAAAAGGCTGGTCAACAACATTGAGTTTTGAAGTTTCAACACAAAACCCAAATCCAAAATCCCAAAAGGGTTTCTATTTCTAAGTTTATTACAGCCACCCCAAAATGGGGGAATTCGATTCCCCTTCAACCCACTCCCATCTTCATCCTCACCAACCCTTCACAATCGGCTCTGAAGTTGAAGTCACCATTAACGAAGAAGGTTTCAGAGGCGCCCTGTTCCGAGCCACCATTCTCAAACTCCGCACTTCCATTTTCCCTTCAAAGAAAAAGAAGGCCGTTGTCGAGTACAAAACCCTCGTCACCGAAGATGGATCTAACCCTTTGAAGGAGCAGGTTGATGTGCTTAGTTTGAGGCCGATTCCGCCCGATATTCCCGATATCGGTTTCGAGGAATGTGACATTGTTGATGCTGTTGATAAGGATGGGTGGTGGACTGGCGTGGTATGTAAGGTTTTGGAAAATGGTGGCTACTCTGTTTTCTTCAAGAACCCTATGCATGTCATGGAGTTTCAGAGGAACCAGCTGAGATTGCATCAGGATTGGATTGATGGCAAGTGGGTTGTCCCAAAAAAGATGGTAACTTCTATGGGTTGCTTTTTATTCTTTGAATTACTCGGTTGTTGTTAGGATCAAAATGCATTAGGGTTTTTTTTTGCCTCTGTGTTCATTTAGTGGATTATAAGTTGAAATGAGTGATTCTTTAGGCCCGGTTTGATTAACATTTGATTTTTTGTTTTTGGTTTTCAAAATTTAAGCTTACATCTTTCTTACAAGGTATACATTTTTCCTTAAGAAATTACTTGAATACTAACCACATTTCAATAACTAAAACAAACTTTTGGAAGCTACTTTTTTGTTTCTAAATTTTGTTTTGGTTTCTAAAAATATAGATAAGATGTAGATATTCAAGTAAGAAAAAACATATGGTGTTGTATGCTTAAATTTCAAAAACCAAAAACTAAAAACATAGGCTCCGTTTGATAACCATTTGGTTTTTTGTTTTTTGTTTTTGAAATTTAAGCCTATTTTTACTCAAACTTCCTATAGTGTGTTCCACATTTTCTACAATGTATCCATCTTTCTTTAAAGAAAGTATGTGGATGCTAACCAACTTTCAAAAACAAAAACAGGCTTTTTCAAAAACAAAAACAAGCTTTTGGAAGCTACTTTTTTTTTATTCTAAATTTTGGTTTGGTTTCTACAAACATAGGTAAGATCTAGATATCCAAGTAATAAAAAACATATGATAAGGTAGTTGTTGTAGGCTTAAATTTCAAAAACAAAAAACGAAAAATCAAATGGTTATCAAATGGGGCTATAGTTAGTTACTAGCTTGATGGATTTGCTTGGTCAATCTATTAGGTTCTGTTAGACTTGTTAGAAAATCGGTTGACGAAGATAATAAGTGCAGTCCTTTCTAGTTCAATGTTTTTTTTTTTTTCTTTCTTTCTTCGTTTTTGGATTGCTACCGTACTCTAAGTCAAAATGGTATCAACTGGATTCCGTACCTTCTTTTTTGCCTCTATGAGTATATGGTACTTGTGTTGCCACCCATGGTAAGTTTGAAGTTGTGGTTTTAACCCCAAAAATTCTTTATTTTTCTTGAAGAAGATCGAATCATTTTGAAATCAAGGAAAGTTCCTTGGATGGGGTTTAGTCATGGGCATTGGTAGCGTTAGATTTTCTGTAAGTCTTTGGAAGTTATCTTTAGGAATAGCCTTTACACTTTGTTGTTAAAATGTGAGAATGGATAGAAATCAAAACATGGTAGGGAGGGTTGGGGATGGAGAATATACTCGTGTAAACATACGTGATCGGTCTGCCAATCAGCCTTATCTGTGGAAACATCTCCAACATCTATGAGTATTTTTTGAGTTCAGGATAATGCCAATTTGGGGACGAGTTTTCTTTTTAAAGGATGCAAATTGGTGTAGGATTTGCATTTAACCTGGTTATGTTTATTTCTGATAATTTATTTGGCCCAGTTATAAGTACTGATGGTAGATTTTTAAGCTACTGCCTAAGAATCATTTAGCTTGCGTATCTATGAAACTGGATATGTGTATGCGTGTGTGAAACAGAAGGGTCATCAACAATAATAAGTTGTTGACATATTAGAGTTAGAAGGCCTAAAATTTCATTGTTGTACGATTTACAAGTTATTATATCCGTTTGAAAGCTTCTTATTTGTAAAGCATGCACCGTGAAATATGTAATTTCTGATATTATGCTATTTCTGGTGTGTTAAAACTTTTAGAACAGAAAATTGTCTTACCACCTGTTGTATTTTTCCTTGATGAATCAACATCAATCACACACTCTTTGGCCAAATCCCACTTTTTTAATGAACAATTAGATTTTCATCTCTAATTAATTAACCTTCTTTATCATTATGAGGCTCTCTTCTAATTTTCCTCATTGTTTGGAGTTCATTCACCCCAAATTCTTTCATTTTAGCTTATTATGGGAATTCTTATGTAGAAAGGTAATGCCAGTTCTGCATGACTGTGCAGTCCATGTTACTTAATTTTATCCATTAGATTATCATTTAGTACTTTGATATCATGTTGAAATTCAGTTTATTAAATACATTTTACTTGAAGTTAAAATAATTTTTTTTTTCTACTTTAGGGTGCATCTATCTTGAAAGATCAGCTGGCTACCATTTGTACGGATGCTAATATACCCGAGAATGTTCGGTCCAGAAGTATTTGTGACAAAAAATATGCCTCATTTGCCTTGGCCTCGACCAAGAGAAGAAGAAGTCTGAGTTCTAAGTCAAGAGTTTCCGATCCTGTAAAGAAGTTCAGAGGAGGAAATGCTTGTGTGGCGCCAATAGCAGTTCAGTTAAAGAAGACAGAAAGCACATCATCGAGTGGAAAATCATTAAATAAAGATTCCATATCAAAAAGGGGCCGTAAAAGAAGAATCTACCGAAAATTTGAATGTGACAGTGACAGCGATTTATCTGATAAATTTAAGAGTCCCACAGGAGGCATGAAATCGGTATTTTGTCTCTGTGCTTTTAATCCTGTATTACTTATTTAGTAATTGTAATTTATAGAAGTTTCGAACTTCACCTGGGTTGTTTGCATATTTTGATCAAAGGAAATCTATCTTACTTATTATTCCATTCTTGAACAAGAGTATGTCAATTACCTGGGCCCTTTTCATTTTCTTATGTTTGTATGCATCAAAGTGAACCTGCCAAGAACTGGACTACAGTCACTGGCTTGGATGTCCCAAAATTTCCTTGGGTGTATGCGAAGCTCTTTTCCTTTCCTCAGTTTTTTCTACTTGCCATCACCTATAATATGTTCCATTGAGTCAATTAAAAAATTGTAGGGGGAATTATGCACTTCACTATTTTTCTTACTATTATTTCAAATTATTGAACATAATACTTATCTTTTTATGTGCAGAGGACGGAAAAAGATGTTAATGGAAGTGATGAGTTGAAAGAGCAAGGGGCAAGGTTTATAGATGGTATCGGAGAAAATACGGTTGAACAAAGCC
Source organism: Sechiopsis laciniata (assembly GCA_037833695.1). Taxonomy (NCBI): domain Eukaryota; kingdom Viridiplantae; phylum Streptophyta; class Magnoliopsida; order Cucurbitales; family Cucurbitaceae; genus Sechiopsis; species Sechiopsis laciniata. The sequence goes on from JBBMKA010000002.1 coordinate 1,650,357, forward strand.
ATTGCACTCAAACTACAGGTACACTTTGACACAGCTCTTGACGTATATAGGTTGTCATTTTTTGCTTGAATAATTTACTAATCTGCATCCGACTTGGTCAATTGGCAGATAAGGATGGGAAAGAAGATTGTGATGTCTTAGAGACCACTTCCAATGAAGTTGGTACAAACAACGAATCTGAAAGGAATAAACATTTAGCATCGGAAGAAAAGCAGATGACAACGCCGGCTAACAATTCTATTCACCTTCCTGACGAGGAAGAAAATTCAAATAATAAGACAAAAGAGAAGGCCATGGTAAGACACTTAACTTGATATAAATTGAATGAATTTTTAGAATGAGCATCTATTGTCAAGATTTCTTGGTTTTTTTCGGGTGAAGATTAGACTTTTCTACTAATAAATACTATATATGATTCTGATCAAAACAATACAATGACACAATCGACTAGTTTTTAGAAAGATACAGCTTTAAATGACTTAGAAGTATATTGTTACATGCACAACAGAAAATGAAGGCATCAATTGATACGAGATATTCAATTTAATTTGTGGGACTTGTTTTAATTCTAAGTTGCAACATTGTTGCTCAGTTTGATGTGGGTTTGACGAGAAATGAAGGCATCAATTGCTGCCGATGTTTTCATGATGAAGGCATCAATTGCCCATGGGTCGACGACGAGAAAACTACGACCAGAAGTTGTGAGTCACGATTGTGTGTCGGGAGGGCGAGTGGGTTGCGAGGCTTGTTGACCCACCCAACCTTCCATTGCACGATCATGACCTACAACTTTTGATCGTGGTTTCTTGTCACAGACTCACAGACCCACCAGCTCTTCCAACCCACGATTGTGGTCTGCGTCACAGATCCGCTCACCCTTGTGCAAGACCCACAACTCTTCGGTTCCTTTCTGCATAGGCCAAATCACAATTCTTGTGACCAATCGACTGAACCCCTTTTCTTCAACATCGACCAGACCCTCATGTAGTATCTTGTCTCCATTGATCATTTTTCTTCTCCGGCTTCACCAATCTTCTCGTCGTCAATCTACATTGCATCATGTGTATCATCTCAATTTTCTCCCTGATCTGTGTCTCCTCTGGTGTCATCTCCTCATTTTCTTTGATTTTCATTAGACCCTGTTGTTGTCGAAATCTGCTTCGGTATCTCGGGCATTAGTTTTCCCATTTCGACACCTTCTGCAATGTACCCTCCTCCGAGCATTGGTGGTCCTGATCTGATTTATCTTCGTCGTGCATGAGAAATGAGATTTTCCTCAATAGAAGATCGCAATGTTCGAAAAATGTGACATCGACGTACTCACCAGTGAATTTTTCTATCCATAGAGGGAATTCTATGGTTGAAATTGCTGCTTCAACATGTATATCTTCTTTCGCAAACACTCCCCACTTATCTTATTCATCTATGTTTGACTTGTAATTTCACATTTATCTGTTTATCATTCCCTTGTGCTTCAATCTGTGTATCGACATACCCCCCGTTTCTCTCTATTTTACCTTTTTTTTTTCTTCTAGTTTCAATAAGTCTACGTAACTATACCTGGCCTAGGGACGGGCGTGGTTACCATTGTTTCAAAAAAAAAAAAGGTCTACGTAACACTTTTTCTAAACAATAAGATTGTTTTTGTTTTCTATAAATTAAATTGCCCATGTTTGCTGTCAAGTCCTCACATTTTAAAATTTACTGTGGGTTATGGACCTTTTCTCATGAGCCACATGAGATAGGTAGCTTATCAGCAATAATTTCTTATTCAACTGCCCATCTCCTGCACTGGTTCTAATATTGACTCTTGGCAAGTTCTGATCTCTTGTTTCTAATTGATCTTTCTTTCACCCATGTTAATGACAATTGTGTTTGCTTGTTAAAAAATTGTTCCCATGGAAATACGATTTGGTATTAATACTTGAATTCTTTTAGTATTAGTATTGGTAAGAGGAACATTATACAAAGTTTAGCAATGGTGTTGGTGTCATGTAGGGTCACTTATCATGTCTCAGGGTACTGATAACTCAATAAGGTTAGCCTGCTTTGTAATTCGGGTCGCTAACGAGTTCTGGGATTATGCATATCTGCTTATGTTTTGATTTACCTCTTCTTCAATGTGCTTGATATTGTATTTTTTATCAGGAACTTGAGCAGCAACTATCTACTGAAAACAGTTCTAAAAGAAGGGGAAGGCCTCGTAAATTAATGCAGGTAGATGCCAAAGAGGTGCATTAATCTTCAGTTCGTTTGAACCTTATATAGAAAGCCATTAATGTCCTAGGAAACCTTCCCCTATTTTGAATATACCAAATCTCCCACACATATCTAAGGACCCTAGAGCTCTGTGCAAGGATCTTCTCTTGGTATGTGTTGGGATCCATGATCTACTCACTCTTGAGGTACCTGGACTTTCCCATACTCTTGAGATCACTCAAGCCCTAGGTATAATATTCCATACCTCACTTATTCCCCCCAGGACATGAATGGCTTTCTACATGGGGGTATAATATTCCCAATAACAATCCTATGTGTTCTCAAATGATTTTGGAACTTCTGTCTCCAATCATCTTGGGTGCATCCTTCAAGACAGCAAAGTTTCCCTGGACTAGTTTTCAATATTTAAGGAGATTACTGAGAGTTCCCAAAAACTTTTTCAACTCCCCATTTCTTTTACAATTCTATCAGCTAAGGATCCTTTTTGTGGTTTTCTATAGATAGTATAGGAAGACATCAAATCATCTCTTCTCTTGTAGATTCTTTTAATTTTATACAATTTCTCTCGAAAGAAAGGAAAATAATATCCAGTTCTGGGCCTTGGGATGGGCTGTGGGTTATGCGCATATGGGAGCAAAGCTCCGATTCTCAATTATAGAAAAAAAAAACAGAACGACAGTCACCGACTTGGATGTCCCAAAATTCCTTGGGCGTATGTAAAGTTCCTCCTCCTTTCCTTGGCTTTTTCCTACTGTCATCATCTATAATATGTTCCATTGAGTCAGTTAAAACTTTTGTACGGGCCATTATGCACTTCATTATTTTTCTTTACTGTTATGATTTTAGATCATAAATCATTGAACATGATACTTTTCTTTTTATCTGCAGGGAACGAAAAAAAATGTTGATGAACGCGATGAGTCGAAAGAGCAAGGGGCACAATTTAGAAATGGTTACAGAAGAAACACATTTGATCGAAGACATTGCACTCAAACTACAGGTACACACTAACAAAGCTCTTGATGTAATATAGGTTGTCATTTTTTGCTTGAATAGTTTGTTAATCTGCATCTGACTTGGTCACTTGGCAGATAAGGATGGGAAAAAAGATCGTGACGTCTTGGAGACCACTCCTAATGAAGTTAGTACAAACGACGAATCTGACAGGAATAAACATTTAGCATCAGAAGAAAAGCAGATGACAACACCGGCTAACAATTCTTTTCACCTTCCTGATAAGGTTAGAGGCGGAGAGGAAAATTCAAATAATAAGACAAGAGAGAAGGCCATGGTAAGCAAACTAAAAGACATTTAACGTGATATAAATTGAATGGATTTTTATAATGAGCATCTATTGTCATGATTTTTTTTTGGTGAAGATCAGATCTTTTTACTAATAAATTACTATATATGATTCTTATAAAAACAAAACAATCGACTAGCTTCTAGAAAGATACAACTTTAAACAACTTTGAAGTAATATTTGTTAAATGCACACACAAAGAAAATGAAGGCATCAGTTGATAATCGTCTACGGGACATTCAATTTAATGTGTGGGATTTGTTTTAATTCTAAGTTTAGGGGTGGTGTGGTGGTCAAAGGCTTGGGTTCTGAAGGTGTGCTCCCTTCAAAGTTCCAGGTTCGAGATTCACCTGTGACATTAATTTGTAGAATCCTCCCGTGTCTCCATTCCTTCGATGTCTCCCGATGCTTGGCCTAGGGATAAGTGTGGTTACACCCTGGGTATAGTGGAGCGAAGCTCTGATTTTCTAGTTTCCAAAAAAAATTATAAGTTGCAACATTGTTGCTCATGTTTGTTGTGGGTCTGACAAGAAATAAAGACATCAATTGTTGACCATGTTTGCATGGGCAAGTGTAGGCATCAATTGCCCATGGGTCTGCGACGAGAAGCTGTGACCAAAATCTATGAGTCACGATCATGTGTCAGAAGGGCGAATGGGTTGCGAGGCTCGTTGACCCATCCAACCTTCCCTTGCACGATCGTGACCTACAGCTTTTGGTCGTCGTTTCTTGTCAAGCCACTATTCCAACCCACAATTGTGTATTGCTTCACAGACCCACCTTCCCTTGTGCAAGACCCACATTTCTTCGGTTTCATTCAACACATGCCAAATCATACTTCTTGCGACCGATCGACTGAAACCCCTTTTCCTCGACATCGACTAGACCCCCATGCAATATCATGTATCATCATAGTTTTCTCACTTACTCGTGCTCCTTTGGCGTCATTTCTTCATTGTCTTTGATTTTCATTAGACACTGTTGTTGTCGAGTGTACAATATCTTGGGCATTACTCCTCCCATTTTGTCTTGCCGCCTATGTTGACGCCTTCTGCAATGTACTTTCCTCTTGGTGGTCCCAATGTGCTTAAATTTTGTCTTGCACGAGAAATGAGATTTGCCTCAATAAGAGATCACTGGTATGGAAAATGTGACATCGCTGCATCCACCAACACAGTGTTTTAAAAAGCCCACTAAGGCGCAAAAAAAGCCCCAAAAAGCCCGAGGTGCAATTCTTGCGCCTCACCTCGTAAAAGCCCAATGCATTTTAAAAAGCGCGCCTCTTTTGCGCTTTTGTGTGCTGTTCAGTGAAGCCCCCAAGCGCCAAAAAGCGTGCCTCGAGGGGGCTTTGCTGTTGTTTTTTTTAATTATTTGAAACTTAGCAAAACAACGCAGTTTGTTATGTTTTTTAGAGGGATACATGTCCAATGATGGAGGGGATGAGAAGGATTTCGTATTCAGTGAAGATGAGTTTGAATTTGAGGACTTATTTATTATTGGGTATAGATACAATTTTACTGATATTGTGAAGCTTCCTTTTGTTTTGAAGGTATAGATGAATATTGAAACATTCTATATTGAATTTGATTAATATATATATATATATATTGTGGTATATAAATATTTTAAATATTTTTTTATACATGGTGCGCCTCGGAAAAAAAAAGCCCGCGCCTTGCGCCTCAAGCCCCATGCAGCCTTTGCGCCTTTTAAAACACTGCACCAACAAATTTTGTCATCCAAAGAGGGGAATTCTATCATCGGAATAGCCGTGTCATTTTGTATATCTTCTTCTGCAAACATGCCTTCGCATCTTATTCATATATTTTTTACGTAATGTCACATTTATCTGTTTATCGTTACCTTGTGTTTCAGTCTGTGTATTGGCATCCACCCTGTTTCTCTTCATTTTACCATTCTTCCCTATTTCTATAAGTCTATGTTACACTCTTACTGATCAATAAAATTGTTTTCGTTTCCTAAAAATAAAATTGCGTATGTTCGCTGTCAAGTCTAAACTTACTCTGGGTTATGGATCTTTTCTCATCATGAGCCACATGAGATAGACAGCTTATCAGCAATAATTTCTTACTCTTCTGCTCATCCCCTGCATTGGTTCTAATATTGACTCCACTTGCAAAGCTTTCGACATATTTGGAGCACTTGCTGTAGCCATCTGCCCTTTTGGATAAGGGTGGTTGGTTTCTTGGCATGTTCTGGTCCCTTGTTTCTAATAGATCTTTCTTTCACTCATGTTAGTGACAATTGCGTTTGCTTGTTAGAAACAATTGTACCCATGGAAATACCATTTGGTAGTAGTACTTGATTTCTTTTAGTATTAATATTGGTAAGAGGAATATCATGCAAAGCTCAGCAATATTGTTGATGTCATGTGTGGGATCACTTATCATGTCTCAGGGTCATCCAGTTCTGGGATTAGGCATATGTTTTGATTCACCTCTTCTTCAATGTGCATGTGCTTGATGGAGTGTATTTTTTATCAGGAACCTGGTCTGCAACAAGCTACTGAAAACAGTTCTAAAAGAATTAGGGGAAGGCCTCGTAGATTCATGCAGGAAGATGACAAAGAGGTACATTAATCTTCAGTCCCCCTTTTTTTTTGTTTGTTTTTTGAAATTGGGAAATCAGAGCTTCGCTCTACTATACTCAGGGTAACCACGCCTGTTCCTAGACTAAGCACCGGGAGACATCAAAGTAATGGAGACATGGAAGATGTCTATAAATTAATGTCAAAGACTCACATGTGAGTTTCGAACTTGAAACCTTTAGAGCACACCTTCAAAGCCTAAGTTTTCAACTATTGTGCCATCCCTTGGGGACTAACCTTCATTTCAGTCTGTTTGAACCTTATCAAAAAGCCATTAATGCCCTAGGAAACCTTCCTATTGTGAATATACCAACTAAATCTCCCACACATATCCAAGGACCCTAGGAATGATTTGTGAACTTCCTCTTATCATCTTGGGTGCATCCTTCTAGACAGCAAAAATTCTTTGGACTAGTTTTCAATATTGAAGGACTGTGATTACTGAGAGTTCCCAAAAACTTTTGCATCTCCCCTTCCTTTTTACAATTCTATCAGCTAAGGACCATCCTTTTTGAGGTCTTCTTTAGATAACAGGAAGACATCAAATCATCTCTTCTCTTGTAGATTCTTTTAATTTTATACAATATCTCTCAAAGGAAAGAAAAAAAATATCCATCTGAGCCCTAATCCACTATTCCCAGTTGCCTTTAAAAAAACACAAAATTCTTATGGATTCTAGAGCTTATCTCTGTAACTCTTTTTTTTTTTAATTAAAAAACATTTGAGATTGGGAGATTCGAACCTGTGGCTCAGCTCTTGTTGACTTAACTTTGTAACTAATAAATTTCACTTCCTAAACATTAAACTGGAAAAGTTGAAGAAGTTCTAACCATTAATCCCTTTCAAGACAAACTTGAGAGACTACTGTATATTTGTTATCCGGAGGAGTATCATATCCATCTGAGCTCTGATATACACAAATCCCAATTTTTTCTTCATAGTCAGATCTAATCTCTGTTCACTTTTACTTTCACTTCCTAAACACAAGTTGTAGCGCCCGCGCCCTTATACTGTGGAAGAGGAAAAAGGTAAAAACTGAAACTACAAGGTGGCTATTGAAGAGATTCGTTGAAGTATTGTTTCAAACTCAAAATTGAAAAGCTATAGTCAATGAGTCATTTGGGGTGGGGCAGGAAAGAAATAAATGATACTCATACCTCCAAACTCAAAAGCTCACAAACTTATCCTTTTGGCATATGTTTTGATTTACCTCTTCTTCAGTGTGCAGTTTGATGGATGATGATGTGTATTGTTTTTCAGGAACTCAACCAGCAACCAGCTAGTAAAAACAGTAATAAAAGAAAGAGAGGTCGACCTCGAAAATTGATGATAGTCCCGACAACTGCTGAAGGTATATCCTGTTTTTACACATGTGATTGTGGGCTTATACATATAACTTGGGTTTTTCCTAAGGGGGTGGCGTGGTAGTCGTAGGCTTGAGCTTTGAAGATGTGCTCCCTCATGGTCTCAGGTTCGAGACTCACATGTGACATTAATTTGTAGACACCTTCCGTGTCTCCATTCCTTCTATTGTCTCCCAGTGCTTTGCCTAGGGACTGGCATTGTTACCATGAGTGTAGTGGAGCAAAGCTCCGATTTTCCAATTTTCATTATGTATATATATATATATAACTGGGGTTAAAGTATTGCAGTTTTTTTGTTACAGGTGAGGAGCAAGATGGACATGGTTGGAAGCCCGACAACGAAACTACAAAAAGTTGTGTAACTGGTGAGGCTTATGTTCTTTAATCTTAGATAATGACAAACCCATATGGTAGAGTTTGTGCCACCTTTCTGTCATAATCTTATCATTTCTTTAGTAAAAGGCTGTAGGATGATATTAATGTCTTTTTTAGATTTTCCAGACATGGACAGAAACTTGAATGAACTCCCAGCGTTCAAGACAAATGACATCGGAACTAAAAGTGCATCAAGCAACATCGACGATGATGATCGACCTCTTCTGATGTGGCTTGGGGGAATGCAAGGTCCAGCATACAAAAATTCGTTCAGTATGTATACAAAACTTACACTAGCGCATTGGAAATGAGTATTATTATCGACTAAAATATAAGTTTAGTTCTTATAGTTTGAAGAAAGTTAGAGTTTAGTCCTTATAGTTTGAAAAAATATAGAATTTAGTTTAATGATTTAAAAACTAGAATTTAGTTCCTATGGTTTGATAAAACCTAAAAAATATTCCTTGTTATTTCTAATCATTAGTGAATTAAGTACTGAGTTATTTATGTGTCAATGATGAAATTATAAGTTAAGTAATTGATATAATAAAAAAATTATATCATTTATGCATGAATAATGAGCTTCCATGTATTTAATACGTCAGCAATTACATACGATAAAGACTGTATTATAGGTTTTATAAAACCACAAAAACTAAATTCTAATTTATAAAATCACTAGAACTAAATTCTAATTTTTAAAATCATAGGAACCAAACTGTATTAAATTTTAACTTTCTTTCAACTATAGAGACTAAATTCTAACTTTCTTCAAACTATAGGGACTAAACTCTATTTTTTTTAACCATGAGAACTAAACTTTAACTTTCTTCAAACCATAGAGACTAAACTTATACATTATTGTCTCTCGAGATTTTGATTGTATTTGTTTCCATTTCAGAAGTAAGACAAACATTTCGATCTACTGCGAAGTGGAAGACAAATAATAGTGTACAAGTAGATGGTGTGAATGAGGTAAGAACAGTTGATGGAACGCCGGACCATGTATTGGACAAGAATCAAGGTTGGCCTTTTTTAAAGAGTTCGCCATTTTGGAGAGCCATTGATGAGCTTGAAGTCTTCAAGGTAATTCCACAAACGCCTCATTTCCACCCTTTAAGTACACACAACAAGGATTTTCGCGAAGGATTGGCAATAGGTTACATGATAAATTTTTCAAATTTGGTTGAGGACATATCGAAACTACGGTTTGATACGCCAAGACAAATTTTTGAAACCACGTTAGCCAGTCTATCCGAATTGGAAGAATACGGGTTCAATGTTTCAATGCTCTGCAATCGAGTGAAAGAGCTTCTATGTATTAAAGATACTCAAATTCGATATCTAGAGGAATCAAAAGAAGCAGAGAACAAAATATTGGAGCATACTGAAAACAAAACTAAGCTCGCTGAAGAAAGCAAGATTGTTGAACAAAAGATAAAAGATATGCAGAAGAGAGAGTCGTCGATTAAACTCGAAATGGAGACTGAAGATCTTGAGATCACGAGACTACAATCATATGTGGAGACTGTTCGAGAATGTATCGAGGATACCAAGCAACATTTTGAAAAGCAGGCTGCCCTCTCCTTATAACCAGTTTGACTATCCTACAAAACTCAGCTTGACCTCATCTAGTTATTTTCTTAATCATTTTGTGAATGTGTAATGGGTAGTTCTAGATTAGAAGTTATGTGTAATGGGTAGTTCTAGATTAGAAGTTAATGGTAACTAACTCTGTATATGCTCCATTTGGACAATGTTTAGTTTTGTGTAGGCATTAAATCTTCAAATGATGACAATTTACATATATGAAAAGTGTCACTATATAAAATAATTATATATGGATTTACACTATTTCAATCATATGACAATTTATATTCAATTGTTGAGACGTGGGGTATGATCACTTTTGGTTTATAGATTTCATATATTAAAAGAATACAAGGACAATTGCGTTTGAAAATCAAAATCTAGCCAATTATGTTGTTTTAAGACTACAATGAGTAACACTAAAAACACAGGTTAACAATATAAAAATACAATCAATCTCTTCGATCTCCTCAACTATTAGGATGCAAAAAAAGTAATACACATTGGTTAGATGAGAAAATGATCAAAGATATATAAGCGATGACTATAATCACTATTTGTGTGGAGCCTTTTGGGTGAAACCAAAAACAAAATCATGGGGGATCTGAACCCTCACTCATGATCTTCTGTTTGAATATTCGAGGATGGTACAAGTTGGAAAAAAAACAACTCATTTTTTATTTCTACTTTCTTAACGGTTCTTTTTCAAACAAGGTTGTTCCAACACTTTTCTCCAACTTAAAATAAGCTGTCCATAGCCGCAAACAGCTTTAATTCTCGAAATCCAAACGCCTCTATGGGTTTATTGAATTTTATTTTTTACTTATTTCTTTTTTATAAAAGAATTCATGTTATTGAAATTTAGGATGTCTTTAACAATTTTGTTATTTCAAGAATTTAAATTGAATATTATTAAAATTAAAAAAAAAAAAAAAAAAGAAAGTTTTTTCCTCCTTATTGACAATTGTGAAAATTATGATGAGCCACATCACCTCATTTTCTTAAAAAATTAAATCTACCTCACGTGTCCATACATTCCTTCTATCAATAGTTGTCATTTTTTTTTTCTAATCGTCAAATCCTCCATTTTCATTACTTTCTCACATTTTTTTATCTCAACTTTTCTCTTCTTCACCCTTCTCTTCTCTCTCTTTAATTTTCTTTTGTATATTTAAAAGGACAAAAGAAAATCATTCAACATTTATTAGTTGTTCTTCTACTATATTAATTTCAATACATATATATATATATATATATATATATTTAATAGTTTATGATTTTTTCTCAATCATCTTATGTTAAAATCATGTTTTTTTTATCTTTTCAAATTTTTAAGTTTAACCATAATATTAAAATGATAATATTAAGTAAAATATTTTTATATTAATAAATTGATTTCTAAAAAAAATATTAAGTGAATAAGAAATTTAGATTTTTTAAGTGAAAATTGTTAGTTAATATAATTAAATTTACCTCAACCCTTGGTTTAAATTTTTGAGTTGATTGATAATTTAACATAATTCAACAAATTAATCAACGATACAATTAAAATAAAAAATTTGTAAAGAAAACAATTTTTTTTAGCAAAGAAAACATATATTCTTACATTTTACTATCATGTTCTTTTTTTTATAGGACAGAATTTTAATGAAATTTCAAACAAATACATCTATGGAACTTCTCAAATAAAAAAAAATATTAAGAAAAATGTTTCATTGGAGGTTGTTCTTGAGATAAGTAAAGAAATTCATACCATAACATCTTTCGCCTCATTCTATATTTGCTTCTTTTTTTTTCTCCAAATAAAGAATTTGTAAAGAAAACAAATCTTTAGCATTTTATTATCATGTCTATTTTTTGTCATAGGACTAAGTTTTAATGAAATTTCAAATAAAAATATCTATGGAACTTTTCAATAAAATATTATAAAAGAAAAAATATCATTGAAACTTATTCTTGAGATAGATAAAGAAATTCCTACCATTTGAAGCACATACAACTTTTAATCCCTCTCTTTTCTAGTTTGGATGATAGGAATTCGATCGAAAAGGTGATCAAGATTGGTTTAGTTTGGTTCCTTTGCGAGTCAAACATATCTCTACTTTGGAGGGGTCATAGAACATTACAAGTATAGATGTTGAATTATCTCTAAAGTGTATAAAAATCAACCATGTCAATGTTGATGATAGTTTATTAAGACTTAATTTAGAACTTTTTATGTCATTTATTAAAAATGTTTTGTGCAAGTTGCTTACTACATTGTTAGAATTTCATTTCTCCACAATTTCTCTCCTTTTTGTAATTTATTCTCGATCCAAGCAGTGGATCGAGATCAATTTTGCAAGTCATGGTGTGAGTTGCTTATTACCTTGTTAGAATTTTATTTCCCCACGATTTCTCTTTTGTGTTCTTGATTAAAGCTGTGGATCGAGATCGATTTCACTCTTGAATGGTTAGAATCTCATCTGGTCTCTATATTTTTTTCTTAAAAAAAAAAAACTAAACTAGCAAAAAAAGGCAAGACTATCGAACAGTAGATAAAAGATTTGCAAAAGAGACAATTATTCGATTAAAATAGAGACCGAAGATCTCAAGATCACGACACAAAACGCACACGTGAAAATCATCTGAGAATGCATAGAGGATACCAAGCAACATTTTGAAAAGCAAATTCTGGATTTAAAAAGAGTTTTTTACATTACTGCCTAATATGCTCCATTTGGACAAGGTTTAGTTTTTGTGTAGCATTAAATCTTCAAATCGTGACATTTTACATTTATGAAAACTGTCACAAGATAGATATAATAATATCTGGAGTTACATGGAATCAGTGAGCCTTTGTTGCAGATAGGCAAATTTTGGATGTTTCACCCATTGCCAATGAGATCATTGATGATTGACATAGAAAGAATAAAAGAGGGGTGATTATCAAGCTTGACATTGAAAAAGCCTTCGATATGGTGGATTGGAACTTTCTAGGGGAAGTTCTTATCCACAAAGGTTTTGGATCCAAATGACCATCATGGATTAGAGGATGCATCAGGTCAGCTAACTATTCAGTTACTATTAATGGAAGACACGGGGTAAACTTCTTGCCACTAGAGGAATTAGACAAGGAGATCCCTTTTCTCCTTTTCTTTTCACACGGATTGTGGATGGCTTTAGTCGTATGCTTCATAAAAAGGAAGAAGAGGGTCAGATTGAAGGGTATTAGAATGAATCCTCCCCTGATAATTGTTCGATTACTCATCTTCCATTTGCCAATGATGCTATACTTTTTTCCTCTATCGATCCCATCAAATTAACTAACCTGATGGATATAGTTAAAGAGTTTGAACGGATCTTGGGATTGAACATTAACGGTAAGAAGACTGAATTTTACACCACATGACTTATACGTAGTGTATCAACATTATTGGCCTCTCTATATGGTTTTACAGTTGGATCTTGGCCTGCCCATTATCTTGGGCGTCCACTCAAAGGTAATCCTTAACTTACAAGTTTCTAGACTTCCATTATTGAGAAGATTGAGAAGAGATTACATAATTGAGGATCCACCAAAATCTCCAAGGAAGGTTGACTCACTCTCATTAACGCTACTCTTAGTAACCTTCCAGTTTTACTATCTCTCTCTTTTCAAGGCTCCGAAGAAAGTTACTCACATGATTGAGAGAATTTACGGGAACTATCTTTGGAGAGGTAATAATGGTAAAGCAGCTAGTCATCTCATTAAGTGGTCTCAAGTAAAAAATTCAGGCTTGATAATACCGAATATTGGTCTCAAGAATGATGCTTTGCTTGCGAAATAGTCTTGGAGATACGCTGAAGAAAAAAATGCCCATTGTGGAGGGTTTTGATTCGAAATAAATATGGGTCCTCTTCTAACCCGTGCATCCTGAGTAAGATAAATCTTCAAGGACCATGGAAATCTATTGAAAAGACCAATAATCTAATCATCAATAATATAGAGCACAAGGTGGGCAATGGCAAAATTACTTTGTTTTGAGAAGAGACTTGGCTGGATTCCAATAGCCTTAAAGAGGCTTACCCTTTGTTGCATCACTTGTCTTTGAGGAAAAACCATTTTTGGTCTCATCACTCTAATGATTGAAACTTATCTTTGATTGATGAATGGGCTGTTCTGACCCACAAACTGGCAGGAACTACACTTACTGAATCAGAGGATAAATGGAGATGGAGGTTTGACAACACAGGCACATTTTCTTCAAAATCTTTGTTGAAGAAAATCACAACTACAACATCTACCGACAATAATACTGATGAATAAAAAAGTTTTTTTTTCGAATCTTTGGAAGGGACACCGGCCCAAGAAGGTTAAATTTCTTGGTTGGGAACTCAATCACAAGGCGATTAACACACATGATATATTGCAAAAGAAGATACCAAGTTTAGCTATGTCACCAAACCTGTTGCTGCATTTGTTTTAAAGGGGAGGAATAAAAAAAAACAGTATAGAAATACAACCAATTTCCTACGCTCCTCAGCTGATAGTTGTCCATGAGCTGATTGCTATCCGCCATGAACAAACTTTAGATGAAGAACTCATAAACTTCTGTTGGAATCTTCAAGGATGGTACAAGCAGAACAAAGAAAACTCATTTTTGATTCCTGCTTTCTTCGCGGATCTTTTCCCGGTTCTTGTAAAGCTTTTCGAGAATACGCTTGGCCTCACATTGAGGGAAGTTCGCCAGATCATAATAATGTGCTGCTAAGTCCACCAGCCTATTTGCCAAATCATAATAACTTGCAAGTTAAATCCATCACAAGTAGTCAAGACGAAGAATTGATCAATTTTGCTACCAACTCGGCTAGTTATTAGTGCAGCAAAGTAGGCATAAGACCACAAACATACAAACAAACTTGCTTCTGGATGAAAGAAAGTATTTAGTGTGGTTTAACCGTCTGATGAAAGTAAGAATTTAGTTGCCATAGTCTCTATAGTACCTAAGTACATGCAAAAGATGTTTTTTTTTTGTTTAATCAACCACTTAACTCACACCATCACTATTGACACACGAATAACTAACTTTCCGTGTTTAATCCACCAAAAATTATGATCTATTTTTTAGGTTTTATCAAACTATAGGAACTAAATTCTAGTTTTTAAAATCATAGGGACTATAACTTTCTCCAGACTAAATTCTAACTTTCATCAAACCATAGAGACTAAATTCTAACTTTCATCAAACCATAAATACTAAATTCTAACTTTCATCAAACCATAAATAATAAATTCTAACTTTCATCAAACCATAGGGACTAAATTCTAACTTTCATCAAACCATAGGGACTAAATTCTAACTTACATCAAACAATAGGGACTAAATTCTAACTTTCATAAATCATAGGGACTAAATTGTAACTTTCATCAAATCATAAGGACTAAATTCTAACTTCCATCAAACCACATGGACCAAATTGGTAATTTACCAAAGTTTTTAATATTATAGCAAGAGGAACTAACCATTCTCCGCGGATGTCGGTCACTGTATGAATCAAATTCCTACTTGTTAAGATGTGTTCGTTATAAATTACCCACCCTGGTTTACGGTTCAAGCAATTTGATGGATGCAAATGTACCACCTGAAGAACAGATTTGCCAATAAAGAGCATAAAAACAAAAATACAAACCAAAATATGAAAAGAAAAGAAACGGCATCTTCATACCCGGTTGTCCTTCGCAGTCAAGTAGTGACCAGTCCGCTCCAAATGAGCTACTTGCATGAAATAGCCAGAAAGCATAGCCTTCCTTATGTTAAGGTAGTAGTCGCAGCTGCCGACATATGTGCTGCATAGTTCGAGGTTAAACTTAGCCATGATGCGGACAAGTTGCTCTCTGACATTATCTACAGACTTCATTGCCCTGTGATTGATAAAGTTTTTGTAGCACCACGATTGATCCTCACCTGCAACATAATAATTACTTTAGGAATCCATCAAAATTGTATGACTTAACTGGACAACGAGAAGTGATAGCCATAGATATACTTACTGTTATGCTTGTAAGCATGGTACACGTTCAAGAGCATTAGATGATCTCCATCGATGTGGCCAAATTTAGCTTTAGCTTCGTCGGCAGCCTTTTGAGCCTCCCTAGGCCGGACAAAGCAATTGGGTACTAAGAAAGAAATTGGTAATCACACACAGAGGACCAGGGGAGGTCAGCAGATGCATAGATGCAAGACAGACCATTTGCTTCATGAGATGATGAGATAATACTGAGAAACCGCAACTAACTACATCAGCAATGACTCAGAAATCTTATGGTGCATGCCGCCATCCAGGGGCATGGAACCAGAGAAGCTAGTTGCTGATGCCAACCTAATACTGCTAAAACAACACGAAGGTGAAATCACGTACATGT
Source organism: Sechiopsis laciniata (assembly GCA_037833695.1). NCBI lineage: Eukaryota > Viridiplantae > Streptophyta > Magnoliopsida > Cucurbitales > Cucurbitaceae > Sechiopsis > Sechiopsis laciniata. The sequence goes on from JBBMKA010000002.1 coordinate 1,666,202, forward strand.
CTGCTAGTTAGACGACATGGCAGTGTCATTTCACACATGTCACGCCAATAAAATGCATCAAAGTTTGATGAATCCTGCCCATTGTTTAACAACCATGGGCATTTGGCATAAACACTACATAGAACTCGAGAAAAAAATGCAAAAGATAAGACAGAAGTACCTGAAAGCATTGCAGAAATTGATAATATTTCATTCGAACATTTGAATTCTGGACTAACAACAAGCATCTTAGACATCTGAGGATCTAATGGAAATTCACTCATAATTTCTCCAAGCTTCGTTAGGTTCCCTTCATCATCCAATGCACCCAAATAATTCAGAACTTCTAAAGCTCGCATCAATGTCTCAGGAGCAGGTGGATCCATAAAATCAAATTGCACAAGGTCATCAATACCCAACTTCTTCAAGGTAAGCACAGTATTTGCAAGGTTTGATCTCAAAATTTCAGGATATCTCTGTGGCTGCAAATCATTTTGGAAACTCTTTTCTGTGTAAAGTCTAAAACATTTTCCAGTCTGTGTTCTTCCAGCATGACCCGTTCTCTGATGTGCACTAGCCTTCGATATAGGAGATACCAATAATGATTCAACACGTAGTTGAGGGTTATAAACTTTCTGTTTTGAAAAGCCAGGATCAATTACATAAACAATGCCATTTGTGTTCAAAGAAGCCTCTGCCATGTTAGTGGAGAACAAAATCTTCCTTCCAGGAGATCCATCCTCTTCTACTGGAGGTGGAGGAAGAGTTGAATATAAAGGCACTGCTTTCAAAGGCTCTACCAGGTCCCCGAGGTTTGCGATTTCTTTATTGATCTTTTGACATGCATCTTCAATTTCCTCCTCACCAGTGAGGAAAACAAGTATATCACCTGGAGGTTCACACATATGAATCTGTACAACTGTCCGAATAGCAGCTTCAAGGTAATCCCTTTCAGGTTCCTGTGTGTAGAATATTTCTACTGGATGAAGCCTACCAGGAACTTTCATAAGTGGAGCCCCATTAAAATAACCCTGAAACTTCTCAGCCTCAAGTGTAGCACTCATGACGACAAGCTTTAGATCGGGCCTGTTTTTCAGAACTCTTTTCAAAAGCCCAAAAAGAACATCCGTTGCTAATGTTCGTTCATGAGCCTCATCAAGAATAATTACCTTATACCTTTCCAAAAGAGGATCGGTCATTGCTTCTCTTAATAGCATACCATCAGTTAGATACCTTCCAGCCATAGAAAGTAAAACATATTAACGATCAAATAAAGAAAAAAAAAATCAAATCATTGAGTGAAAAAATGGGCAACAAAACTACAAGCAGGTACTAGGAACAATGAACTTACTTCAAAACTGTTCTGGGACCACTGCAGTCTTCAAAACGAATGCTGTAACCCACTTCTTCTCCAATAGTCACATCCATCTCTTCAGCAACACGTCGAGAAACTGACATTGTCGCCACCCTACGAGGTTGAGTGCATGCAACCATCATCTTCTTACGTTTATCAGGACTATCCAGGTCAACTGCTTCCAAGACAAATTGAGGAATCTGTAACAAGCATAATAAACGAAATCAGAATAACAAAGAGAGCATCTCAAACCAAATACAAATCAGACAGACTTTAACCAAAATGTAAACAAATTATCTCAAGACTCCAAGTCCAGAATTCCCGAACCAAATTCAATTTTTTCATACAATAACAAAAAAAAAAAAGAAACATTAACTTATGTCATTTCACACCTACTTCCACGAAGCAATAAGTTTTTCGAACCCGAGAACCATTGATAACCAAGAAGTTATAATTGCCAAAAATAACTACAAGAAAAGAATAATGATAGCAAGTAAACCCCAATAGCCACTTGTCCCTATACTCAAGTGATCTAACAACTTACACCTAAGAAATGAAGAGCTTTCCAAATTAAATCAAACATAAATCATTACCAATTAACATGACGTACCCATCAACCTGTGGATCAAATAACTATTTACTTGGTGCCCAGCTAGAATTTTTGTAAGGATATTAGAGAAAGTAATCAACAATAACTAAATTAAAATTTATATGCAAAATTTGCAGTCCTCCAATATTTTGTTCCCTTCTCAAGAAAGAATGAAGTTCAAATATTTAGGGGAAATATTCACTAAACCCAAACCCCAAATTAAATAACTGAATCAGGTTAAAATGAAAGTGCAGCTCTACACTAGAATATAATCACAGCATTTACAACAAGAGGCAAACCACAATAAACTTGATTTATATTTACTGATGGCAAACATAAATTGCTACCAAAAACGCATTAACCCACAATAAAACTACAAAGTAAAGGTCATTCTGACCAAACCATCTCAAACAAAATCTGGAAATGAATTTACATATTCTAAAGAATCACAATGAACAAAAGAACTAAGAAATCATCTATAAACAAACAACCATTAGAAGACAGTCCCGAACTAACCTGAGTTGTTTTACCACTGCCAGTCTCACCAACCAAAATCAAAATCTGATTACTCTTCAATGCCTCAAAAAACTCCTCCTTCTGTAGCCAAACAGGCAGAGACTTCCTCTTCTCCAAAATCTCATAGTACCTCTGCGAGAACTGCCTCCCAGTCCATCTGTTGATCAAACTATTTTCATCGCCATGGTTTAACGCAGATTCTCCGACGCTCAATAGGTTAAAATTAGCGGCGATCGAGGTTTCATCCACCACATAAAACAAACTCACCTTCTTCTTCCTCTCCGTTCCCATCAAAACCTCACCGGCGGAGAAGTATAGAAGTAATCGAAGAAAAATAGTTGGGAATTTAGGTCAAGAGAAAGATAGTACCTATCCAGAGCTTGGTTTCTTCGAAGAGCGATTGGATGGGGGAACTGGTATTGGCTCTGCAAAACTCCAAAACCCTAATTCGAGGGAAGAAGACGAAGTCAGCCAAAATTAAAATTAAACTTTCAAGAATTGCATAGATACTCCCCCAATTTCTGATTAATTACTGTTTTTTACCTTTGCCTAAACCAAAAAAATTTATTTGGAGAAAGGAGAATGATAATGATTATGAAGGAATAATTATGAAGAAAATAAGAAAGAGAATGATTATGGAAAGAATGATTATTTGTGTTTGGAGTGAAGAGAATAATTATAAATAAAATAAAATAATGAGTATGATGAAATTGAAAAATAGTGATGTAATGTATAAAAATTGTTGGGAGAAGAATGAAATAGTTAGAAGGATAATGAAAAAGATAATTTTTGAAAAATAGGAGTATGGGGAGAATTATTCTCGGTGACCCAAACACAAAAAATCATCCACATTCTTATTCTCCTGCTTATTTTTGGTAGCCCAAACATGTCCTAAAGGGAAGTGGCCCGATCGAATTTTTGATTTAACATTTGGTATACAACTAGAAACAAGGGGAATGTTTGCCTATGATTTAAAGAAACAAGCCCACCTTCATCAATGGGAGATTTAACCACATTCCATCGAACCAAGTGACTGATGAAACCGCCCCTATTACCCCACCATAAATAGTCCAGATAGAGCTTCTCAATAGTGTTAATAACCATGGAAGGAGCTTCAAATAATGAGACAATGTAACTTGAACTAATGTGAGCCTCCCACCTTTAGAAAGATTATTGCGGCTCCAATTATGTAGCCTTTTTTCTATCTTTTCGATGACAGATTTCCAAAATTCCATGTTCTCGGCTTGCCAGCAAGAAGAAGCCCGAGATAAGAAGCTGGCCAGGACTTCACAGAGAATCCATACGGCTGTACAATAGATTAAGAATCTGTATCACTCAATCCAATGGATAAGAATTCAGTTGTTGATATTAATATTGAGCCCAGAAGATTCTTCAAAAGCCTTAATAGTCTCCATAAGCTTATCAAACTTGCTAGAATCAGCAGATGAAAAAAGGATGGTGTCATCTTTACACTATTTCAATCATGACAGTTTACATTTATGAAAATTGTGCAGAATTATGATAGATTTCATACAAAAAGAGAACACAAAAGCAAAAGAAAATCCAATGCATTTGAAAATCAAAACCTAGACAAGTAAATTATGTCCAGAATACAACAAGTTATAACCGTAAAAACAGTATACTTTAGCAGTACAGAAATACAATCAATTTCTTCCTCTCCTCAGCTGATAGTTGCCCATTAGCTGATTGCTATTGGCCATGAACAAACTTTAGTTTAGATGAAGAACAATTAGGGTTCTTGGACGCCCCCCACTCATAATCTTCTGTTGAAATCTTCAAGGATGGTACACGCACGAAAAAGAAAACTCATTTTCGATTCCTACTTTCTTGACGGTCCTTTTCCCGGTTCTTGTAAAGCTTTTCGAGAACACGCTTGGCTTCACATTGAGGGAAGTTCGCCAGATCGTAATAATGCGCAGCTACGTCCACGAGCCTATTTGCCAAATCATAATAAGTTGCAAGTTAAATCCATCACAAGTAATCGAGACGAAGAATTGATCAATATTGCTACCAACTCAGCTAGTTATTAGTGCAGCAAAGAGACCGCAAACATACAAACAAAATTGCTTCTGGATGAAAGTTAAAGGGTAAATTACATATTTAGTCCTTATGGTTCGATGAAAGTTAGAATTTAGTCCGTTTGATTTTAAAATCTATAATTTAGTCCCCATGATTTGGAGAAAGTTAAATTAATCTCTATCGTTATTAAAACTAAAAAATAGTACTTATCGTTCATAATTGTTAACGAATTAAATACATACAGGTGACTAATAACCATGTACATGTAAAAGATGTTATTTTTTGTTTAACTTAACTCACACTTGTATTATTAACACATGAATGACTAACTTTAACATATTTAATTCACCAACCATTATGAACTATTTTTTAAGTTTTATCAAACCATACGGAAATTCTAGATTTCAAAATCATAAGGAATAAATTCTGGGACTAAATTCTAACTTTCATCAAACCATCAAATTTCTAATTTACCCAAGTATTTAATATTATAGCAAGAGGAACTAACCATTCACCCCGGATGTCGGTCACGGTACGGATGAAATTCCTACTTGTTAAGACATACTCGTTATAAATTACCCACTCTGGTTTATGGTTTAAGCAATTCGATGGATGCAAATGTACCACCTGAAGAAAAGATTTGTCAATCCCAAACATGCAGGATTTACTATGAGTTAAGTGACCAAGAAAGAGCATATATACCAAAATGCAAAACAAAATATAAAATGAAAAGCATTGGCATTGGCATTGGCATCTTCATACCTGGTTGTCCTTCACAGTCAAGTAGTGTCCAGTCCTCTCCAAATGAGCTACTTGCATGAAATAGCCAGAAATCATAGCCTTCCTTATGTTAAGGTAGTAGTCGCGGCTGCTGAAATCCGTGCTGCATAGTTTGAGGTTAAACCTAGCCATGATGCGGACTAGTTGCTCTCTGACATTATCTGCAGACTTCATTGCCCTGTGGTTGATAAAGTTTTCGTAGCACCACGATTGATCCTCACCTGCAACATAATAATAATTACTTTAGGAATGCATCAAAATTGCAAGTACTTAACAGTTAACCGGACAACAATAAGTGATAACCATAGATAGATATACTAACTGTTTTGCTTGTAAGCATGGTACACGTTCAAGAGCGTTAGATGATCTCCATCGCTGTGGCCGAATTTAGCTTTCGCTTCGTCAGCAGCCTTTTGAGCCTCCCTAGGCCGGACAAAGCAATTGGGTACTAAGAAAGAAATTGGTAATCACACACAGAGGAGGACCAGGGGAGGTCAGCAGATGCATAGATGCAAGACGAGACCATTTGCTTCATGAGATGATCAGATAATACTGAAAAACTGCAACTACCTACATCAGCACTGACTCAGAAATCTTATGGTGCATGCCACCGTTCGGGGCCATGGAACCAGAGAAGCTAGTTGCTGATGACAACCTAATTGGACAGAATTGTGCTCTAACAAAGCGAACGTGAAATCACGTACGTGTCTGCTAGTAAGACGGCATGGCAGTGTTACTGCACACATGTCACGCCAATAAAATGCATCAAAGTTTGATGAATCCTGCTCATTGTTTAACAACCATGGGTATTTGGCGTAAACACTACATAGAACTCGAGTAACAAATGCAAAAGATAAGGCAGAAGTACCTGAAAGCATCGCAGAAATTGATAATATTTCATTTGAACATTTGAATTCTGGACTAACAACGAGCATCTTAGACATCTGAGGATCTAATGGAAATTCGCTCATAATTTCACCAAGCCTTGTTAGGTTGCCTTCATCATCCAATGCACCCAAATAATTCAGAACTTCTAAAGCTCGCATCAATGTCTCGGGAGCTGGTGGATCCATAAAATCAAAATGCACAAGGTCGTCAATACCCAACTTCTTCAAGGTAAGAACAGTATTTGCAAGGTTTGATCTCAAAATTTCAGGATATGTCTGTGGCTGCAAATCATTTTGGAAACTCTTTTCTGTGTAAAGTCTAAAACATTTTCCAGGCTGTGTTCTTCCAGCACGACCCGTTCTCTGATGTGCACTAGCCTTTGATATAGGAGATACCAATAATGATTCAACACGTACTCGAGGGTTATAAACTTTCTGTTTTGAAAAGCCAGGGTCTATAACATAAACAATGCCATCTATGGTCAAAGAAGTCTCTGCAATGTTAGTGGAGACCACAATCTTCCTTCCAGGAGGTCCATCCTCTTTTACTGGAGGTGGAGCAGGATCAAATATCTTCTGCTGCATAGCTGGAGGAAGAGTTGAATATAAAGGCACTGCTTTCACAGGCCCTACCTGGTCTCCGAGGTTTGCGATTTCTTTATTTATCTTGCGACATGCATCTTCAATTTCCTCTTCACCAGTAAGGAAAACAAGTATATCACCTGCAGGCTCACACATATGAATCTGTACAACTGTCCGAATAGCAGCTTCAAGGTAATCCCTTTCAGGTTCCTGTGTGTAAAATATTTCCACTGGATGAAGCCTACCAGGAACTTTCATAAGTGGAGCCCCATTAAAATAACCCTGAAACTTTTCGGCCTCAAGTGTAGCACTCATGACGACGAGCTTTAGGTCAGGCCTATTTTTCAAAACTTCTTTCAAAAGCCCAAAAAGAACATCCGTTGCTAATGTTCTTTCGTGAGCCTCATCAAGAATAATTACCTTATACCTTTCTAAAAGAGGATCGGTCATTGCTTCTCTTAAAAGCATACCATCAGTCAGATACCTGCCCGCCATAGAAAGTAAAACATATTAACAATAAAATAAAGAATAAAATTTCAAATAATGTAGTGAAAAAATGGGCAGCAACACTACAAGCAGGTAGTAGGCAGGTAGTAGGAACAATGAACTTACTTCAAAACTGTTTTGGGACCACTGCAGTCTTCGAAACGGATGCTGTAACCCACTTCTTCTCCAATAGTCACATCCATCTCTTCGGCAACACGTCGAGAAACTGACATTGCGGCCACCCTACGAGGTTGAGTGCATGCAACCATCATCTTCTTACGTTTATCAGGACTATCCAGGTCAACAGCTTCCAAAACAAATTGAGGAATCTGTAACAGGCATAATAAAAGCAATCAGAATAATAAAGAAATTATCTCAAACCAAATACACATCAAACAGACTTTAACTAAAAGGTAAACAAATTATCTCAGGACTCAAAGTCCAGATTTCAAGAACCAAATTCAATTTTTTCATATAATCACACAACCAAAAACAATGAAACACTAAAATATGTCATTTCTCACCTAGTTCTACAAAGCAATAAGTTTTCTAAACCCGAGCACCATTGAAACAACCAAGAAGTTACAATTGCCAGAAATAACTACTAGTAGTCTTATAAACCCTAATAAAAGAATAATTATTACAGGTAAACCCCAATAGTCACTAGGCCCCATACTCAAGTGATCTAACAACTTAAACCTAAGAAATTGAAGACCTTTCCATATTACATCTAACATAACAAACTCAACAACGTGTGGCTCAGATATCTATTTACTTGGTGCAGCAAGAATTTTCATAAAGATATTAGAGAATGTAACCAACAATAACTAAACTAGAATTTACATGCAAAATTTGCAGTCCTCCGATATTTTTCTCCCTTCTCAAGCGAGGGCAAAATTCAAATATCTTGGTGCAATAGAATAATCACTAAACCCTAAACCCAAACTAAAAAACTAAAGCAGGTTAAAATGAAAGTTCAGCTCTAAACTAGAATATAATCCCAACATCTAAAACGAAACGGGAAAACCACAACGTTTCGTTTTAAATGTTGGGATTATATATATAGGAAACGATACTTTCATTGATGTATGGAAAGTACAAAATAAGCCTATCGAAATGAGCTTATAGAAAATCATTCCAATGCATAATAAGAAGAGTGGATAAGCTAAAATCTTGATATGGCTTTATAAATTTAGCCCAAGACATTGCAAGAAAGATAATAGATTTAATATCAGAGTGGATTTGAATTCTTACTAAAACGCATTAACCCACAATAAAACTACAAAGTAAAGGTCATTCTGACCAAACCATCTCTAACAAAATCTGGAAATGACTTTACATAATCTAAATAATCACAATGAACAAAAGAACTAAGAAATCATCTATAAACAAACAACCATTAGAAGACATCCCCCAACTAACCTGAGTTGTTTTACCACTACCAGTCTCACCAACCAAAATCAAAGTCTGACTACTCTTCATGGCCTCAAAAAACTCCTCCTTCTGTAGCCAAACAGGCAGAGACTTCCTCTTCTCCAAAATCTCATAGTACCTCTGCGAGAACTGCCTCCCAGTCCATCCGTTGACCGCCGCATTACCACCGCCGTTCGATTTGTTGAACTTTGCGGCGACCGCGGCCTCGTCCACCACATCGAACAAACTCACCTTCCTCTTCCTCTCCGTTCCCATCAAAACCTCGCCGGCAGAGAAAATATAAAAGTAGCCGAAGAAAAATAGTTCGGATTTAAGCTGCAGAGAAAGATAGTGCCTCGTCGGAGCTTGCTTTCTTCGACGAGCGATTGAAGGGGAACTGGTTTTGGCTCTGCAAATCTCCAAAACCCTAATTCGAAGGAAGAAGAGAAAGACGAGCGAAATTGGCGCAATTATATTACATAGTACCCAACAAATAAATATCTATATATATATATATATATATAAAGTTAGAATAGTTAGATTTAAGTGTTCATGATTTAAAAAAAAAAAAAAAAAAATTGAGTTTAATCTTATAATTAAAAGAAATATAAAATTTTGTCCGTATAATTTTAAAAACTAGAATTTATTTTATATTTTTTTCAAATTTATAAGATAGTTTTTGTTATTTTTTATCATCAATGAATTAAGTATTTAAAAGTCAATTATTAATAATAAAATTATGAAATTTTCTTTTTTTTCAAAGTCATTAAATTATAAGTTAATTGACTGATATAACAAAAAAAAAATTATATAATTTATGTATGAATAACAAATTTTCTTGAATTTAGATCATGTATGATAAAAACTATATTTTTATGTATTAAAAAAAACTATATTTTAGATTTTATAAAATTATAAGAATTAAATTTTAACTTTAAAAATTATAAGGATTAAATTTTAATTTTTTTTTCCAAACATAAAAACTGAATTTTAACTTTGTGGGACTAAACTCTAAACTTCTTCTAAGCATAGGACTAAATTATATTTTACCTTAAATAAACTAAACCTTTGAAGAATTACACAATCACTTCCTCAATTTCTGATGAATTACCGTTTCTTACCTACTCAGACAGATCGTTGGGCCGCTTAAATTATTTTGGGCCAGGCCAAATTTATATGGGCTATGATACGGTCCAATAAAGAAAAGTGACCCGATCTCTAATCACTTGAATTAATATTGGAAAATTATACTAAATGGTTTTTTCTTACCAAATAATTATAAATGAAGTTAAATTCTAAAATATTTGTATTTATAATCATTAATACGTTTAAATATGTAATATAAATACTCATTAATATTGCTATTAGAAAAAAGTATGTCACCACTAATTATTAATACTAGTTCTAAAAAAAAAAATTTATTAATACTAATGACTACATTTGTTATTTTTTTTTAATATGATTATATTTATAATTATTTTTTAGATTTGCGTAGTTTTTTAAACTTCTCTTTAATATTTGGTACGTAAATAGAACCAGAGTGAATGGAATTTCATGACAATAGTAGGATGATTGTTTGCCTATGATTTAAAGTATTTTTCATTTCAAAATCTTTATACTTCTAATCAAGCCAACTAATTTAAAATATATTATTAAGTCTTATTTGCACGATTTATAAATATTTATTGAATTTCTTTTGATTTTAAAAGGAAGATAAGCAACTTGATTCTTCAAATTATTGGTCGACCTTTTCGAATCTCCATTTGACGATTATTCGAAATGTAATGTGTTGCCTCGATTGATTTAAATATATTAAAGATATACATGATATCATTAGAGTTTTATTCTTATTGAAAATAATGCAGTTTATATACATGCAAGGTATCAAATACAATTTCTAATATGTTTTCAAAAAAGAAAAAAAAAATACAATTTCTAATATAAATACATCAAATAATAAACTAATTAATTTGTATCCTCTTACAAAGATTTCCCTACTATTTTGAATGTAATACAATTTCTAATATGTTTTCAAAAAAGAAAAAAAAAATACAATTTTTAATATAAATACATCAAATAATTAACTAATTAATTTGTATCCTCTTACAAAGATTTCCCTACTATTTTGAATGTACCATCCCTTCATTGCCAGCCAAAATCAAGTACTTATCTCTCCTTGTAAGTTTTGTACACTCAAATTCCAAAGCTTTGCCAATCTCACTTTGCACACAATTTGCCACATCAAACCTTGAGGATTTTGAATCATTTTGTGATGCAAACAATCCATCGACCATGTCCAACTTCTTAATATTGTAAGATGGTGAAGGATTCATCAAGAAGAATATTGGGTCAAGAAACTTGAACCCACTTGCAGTTGTGCCATAAAACATAGAAACATGTGTGTCATTTGCTATCGGGACAATTTTGGTACTGACCTCCGAGAACAAAGGGCTAAACCTAAGGAGATAAGGCTCTCTACAAGTCGTTCCTTCCGGACAAACAATCAGGTTTCCATTAGACAACAACTTTGTCATCAGGGCTGCATCCCGTTCACGATTTCGAGTTAATCTGACGGTTCGAATCGGTGAAAAGAACTCCGAAACTGGACTCAGACTATAGGTGACAGCAGAAGGGTTGTTGATTTTCAATGTAGCTGAGACATACAGAGGATCCAAAAGTGTTCTATGATTGCAGACATAGAGAAGGCCTCGGTTATTATGATCGTGATGATTGTTGATAGAGTTGATTTTTTCAGTGGGAATCGAAATAGTGAGTCGCGTTCCGACAAAGGCATTGATGGGAATACATAAATTATAAGGCAAAAAGATAGTAGCAAAGATTCTAATTAGGGCAAGAATTAAGGCAAAAGGGAGCCACATGAAGAGCACAAGAGCATTCAAAGGAGTTGGGTTTATAGCTAGCCTTCCATCATGAAACACCAATGGCTTCAAATATTTATCTCTTGGAAGCCTCTTCCATCTTTTCTTCTCAACTTCATTAACCATATAGATTTCCTGTTTACAACAATCATTTATCAGATATTGTAATTCATTTGATAATGATTTTAATTTTAGAAATTAAGTTTAATTTTTTTTCTTTGTATATTTAGTAAATGACATTTTACAACATAAAAACGTATGAATAGAAATGCTTTTGAATGTTCATTAATGTATGATATGACTTGTAGATGTAAATGTATACCTAAACTATTTATGACAAGATAGGAAAGATATTATATACTTGATTTTTTTTTTTTAAAGATAATTATTTACTTGATTCTTTCACCAATAAACCACCTTATTCGGTCATAATTAAAAAAGAACACACAGAAAACTAGGATGATTACAGTTTTTTGGTACAGTAGTCAAAAGACTTTTTAAAAATTTAGAAGTGATAAGTTTAATTTATAATGATTATTTATAAGAAATTATAGAGGTGTATGCAAGTTGATCCAGAAAGTTAATGATATAAAAAAAAAATATATATATATATACCATAACCAATTTGGAACAGTCATTGTATATAGAATTTCCATCCATTTTAATCCATAATGTATTACTATTCATGATAATACTTTGTAGATGTTAATGTATATCTAACTATTAATGATAAGATAGGGCAGGAATGATTTTGATTATTCTATGTATAATTTATTTTGAATCGTCTTAATTAAGTGTAATTATGATTTTTCTAGATGAATGTTTTAAATATATTTCACTATTTTTTTATTGAGAGAAATATATTTCACTATTGTTTCAACATTCCTTAACTTTTTTTTTTTTTTTTTTTGTATAGGCAGTTTTTTTTTTTACAAAACTTAACTGTATAATAAAAATACTCCAGTAAAATATTTAAAAATTTAAAAATTTTATTTTGTAGGAATTTAATAACTAAATTTTAATTTATGGGCTGATGAGAACTTAGACTAATATAATCCTAACCTAGTTCAAACTAATCGTTCATAAAAACTATTCAATGTTTTGAAAGAAAAAAAGGAAATTGTTCACATTAATACATGATAGTGATTATTTAACACGTGTATCCATTCATCATTTTTGTATACATACGTGTAGATCATAATTTAATTTGAAAATTTGTTTATCTTTAAATACTTACATTGAAAACTTATTTAATGAACTTCATTTAATAAAGGGAAACAAATATTTGACTTTTAAAAGCATCCTAAACCCAAATATTAGAATCTTAAAAAAAAAAAAAAAAAAAAAAGAAGCTCAAATACTATCCTTGTACATATGTTATCTAATAATAAATTAGATGAAATAAGAAGAAAAAAAACTAGACAGCCAAAAAAAATTTAAAAAGAAAAAGAAAAGAAACTCTCATCGTTTTGAACATGTAAACATCAGAATCAATCCAAAATAATTATTTTAGCCAATATAACTATTTAAATAGATATAACAATTGATTGATTAATTTTATTTTCTTAGAAGTCAAAAACTATTCAAATATATACAAAATCAATATTTTTCCAATAAAACGTAGATCATAAAAATCAATATTATTTGAACCTAGTGTCGCTAATGTCTGTATTTCATTTTTTATTTGGAAAATCATACCCATTTAATTCTCAAAAAAAAAAAAAAAAATCATACCCCATTTACTAATATTTTTCTTTATTTCAAAAACCCATCTCAAAAATACAAAAGTCTCCCAAACCAAAACCTAAAACCTACACCAAAAATTTGAAAATCACAATTAAAACATCTATAAATCGACCAACCCTAAAAAATACTCAAATTTAATCCAAATAGTTCTTTTTTTTTTTTTTCTAGACACATACAATGCAAGTAAATGTTTAACGAAATAAACTGATTAAGATATATATTTTTGATGAGATAAAATTTTAAAAAATAGTAAAAAGAAAAATACTTACATTGCAAATGGAAGAGAGGAGTTGAAAATCATAACCCTTTTGAGAACCACAAATTCCAATCAAATTGCCATTCTTTTGAAACCCATTATTCTCTTTTTCTTCTTTTTCTTCATCAATTACCAATTTAGACAATGAAGAAACCTTAACTTTTTCATCCATCAACCCCACAAAATACCCACAAAAAACCTTCAAATCCCTCCCAACAACAACTTCAACCTCCAAATAATCTCTCAAAAAGCTCTCAATCATAACTTGAGGAAAAAAATTGCTAAACCCAATTCTTTTCCCTCCTCTTTTCAAAGCCTCAAAGGCCTCGAATCCGACATCGTTTAGAAAGAACTTAGGCAAAACTGATGATCCAATCCTAAAGCTCTCTTTTTTAACCCCAAAAAATGAAATCATCACCATAATCTTCAACCCCATTTCTCGCCCGACAAGTCGAACCAAAGGGTACGACATCAACAGAGTTGTCGCTCGGAGTAGCCCACCCGCTTCGAAAGCTACCAACATGAAATAAGAGAAGAAAAATGGCGATGAGGGTTTTAATATAGCCTCTTCCACGTTAAAGATTAGAACTTTGCCGTCGGCAGAGAGTTTCGCAGGGGATTGGTGTTTTTGATACTTCCGGTGAACGGCCGCGGTAGCGAATCGAAAATTTTTGGAGAAAATTGGATGGAAATTAATAATTAGGGCTTTGAGGAAGAAGAAGGAAAATGATAATGCCATGTTTTTTTTTTTGTTTTTGAAACTGTCTAAGAACATAGATTGAGTTTGAGTGTGGTTTATTTATAGGAACTTTGATTTGTTATTGCCCTTGGTCAAGGGTTTTATTTACGTATTTTGCCATTGTGTTATGTTATTGTTGTTGCTAACTTGCTTGTTGAGAACTTAAGAGGAGCCAGCCTTTTATTGGGTCTTTTTTTCTATGTGTAATTAATGTCACACGTAGTTTGACCATTTTAGTCAATAGTTTCGCTAAAAGAAAAAAAGGCTAAGTAATTTTTTGAGTGGATATTGAAAAATCAATATACTAATTAATCATTTGTGTCTTTTAGGAAAAATAAAACGAAGTAGAGGGGTTTTTTGAAATGGCCTATATATATATATATATATAATTTTTTTTTTGTATTATTGTTGTGTTTGGGTTAAATTATATATTTTTTAAAACAATTCATCTTACCTACAACATTTGAATGTCAAAAAAGTTAGTAAAACATTAACATTAAATAAGTGATTATTATAAATCGAATTTAATATAACCTCTTGTTTTTTCAAAAATATTTTTACCACCTTGGTCAATCATAATGGTTGTACAATAATGTAGAATTTGAAGGGACTTTGGTTGTACTTATCTTTTTGTTCGATGCAAACTATGAAGTTTTTTTTTTTTGAAAAAAAATTCAACAATATTTGGAATTTAGGATTTCAAATTTATAATTTCTCAGAATGTTACGAGTTTGTATACACAATAATGTAAAATTTGAAGCGACTTTATATATATATATATTTATTTAGAGAATTTACCATTAGCAGCACATTCTACCTCTTGTATTCTATTTGCAGCACAATTTTTAAAATAATTCATTTATA
>JBBMKA010000002.1:1685260-1739040 GCA_037833695.1 Sechiopsis laciniata
AGGGTTATGTAAAAGAATAGTAACGTCATCGGCTATTGGAGAAACAAGGGAGTCCGACGCTAGTTGAAACAGAGATTTTTTTTTTTTTTTTTTTTTTAAAGAACCCTAAGCCTAAGTCGCCGATACAAACTTTAACGATGGTATGTGGATGTCTATTTGTGTATGATTTCACACATGCAATAGTTGAAACACGCGGTCTTTAGGTTGGAGTGCAGCTACTGGGTCATCCATGCGGACCAACTGCGCGGATCATCCACGCGAATTCAATGTGCTGTTATCATCCGCTTCAAATTGAGTTTCTAGTGGTTATTTAGTACTAAGCCCAAATGTGGTTTTAAGTTAAGCCCGTTCCCCTTCAACTATTAACTACAAAGCCCAAACATGGCCTAAGAAATGTCTCAAGGAAAGTATTCCCCTTATTATCTTAAGAGATGTAGTTAATGGCTTTGATATCTCTCGAGGACTAAATTGAACATTATTAAAATATCAAACGAAAAAGTATTTCATTTGAAATATATGAACCAAATAAAAATTGCAACGTCAAACTTATGGACTAAAAATGTAGATCATTGCTAATTCAAGTATATAGTTGCATGGGTATAGTACATTTAATTTGTTTTGTCTATGATCGGTGATTCAATTATTCACTATATACCTCCGAGGGTTGGTATCAATTCATGAGAAAGTAGAAATATATTACCCAATCCATTTAATCATGAGTTTTATTACATGTATTTTTTTTTGTTGATATCCTTGACTGTCCAGATTAATTTGTGCAAACCTCGACTAATGGTACAGGATATACTGCTTGACTCTATAATATTTGGAGGTAAGAAAACCTATAGAAAAATGAACATGTAGCACACTATTTTTACTATCTTTATTTTGGGATACTATGAAAAGATATTAATATTGTTAGGTTTTCACAGTAAATTGTAGGTACAAAGAGCATATGCACTACATTAAAAGAGATATGTATAAATCTTTTATATTATGTTTGCAAATAGTTAGCCTAAAATATTAAAGCAATACTTGATGGATGAATATGGTTATTTGCCCATTTTTTTTCAATTTTTCCTTTTTCAAACTTTATACGAACTATACTTTGTTAAACTTTTATATAAAAATTAAAACTACAATATAATTAGAAAAAAAAAAAAAAAAAAGTAATGACAGACTGTTAGTTGAACAAACAAACAAATCTTTTAATTCATGCCAGAGCAAAAATCATGCAAGTACTTAAATGAAAAAAAAAATGTAAATGAAGAGAAGGGAAGAAGACACTCCCCAGACTCTCTTGATATATAACTTTTTAGTTAAAAAATAAATAATTGAAAGTGTCCAAAACAATGATTTTTTTATGGGATTTTTTTAGGAATAGTCCAAATTGAAAAAATATTTAGAGAACTAGGCAAAAAAAAAAAAAAAACAATCATACTCCTACCGTATAAAAATTATACAGTATAATTAATACATAATACTGTATTAATATACAATACTATACTAATAACATATAATATTATATTAATAATATATAATAGTGTATAATACAAAATATTATATTAATACCTTAAATTATATTGTACAATAAGTATTAATTATACCCTATATTTGACTATGGATACAAAAAAAATTCAAATTTACCTAGATGTACAATTATTTTGTGAAATTGGATTATCTAACACAATTTCCCTTTTTTTATTTATTGACATTTAATTATATTGTTGAGTTATTATTATCTTCAGTTGAGTACTTTTTCTATACATCTAAATAGAAAGAAGAACTTAATAGACTTTTCAAAAAAAGGAAAACTTAATAGAAAATTTATTTAAAAAAAAGAAAGTAGGTAATTCATGCCTTCATGGATAAAGTTTACCAGCCATAATAACATTTACCCATTAAAGAAAATATATTTATTGAGAAACTATTTTTTCTAGCCTATTATATTTACAATTTCTCTTTTCAGAAAAGAAATTATGATGTGTCTTTAGTCTTTCTAAACCAGTAAAAAAAAAAAAAAAAAAAAAGAAGTTTAGAGGTTAAGAGATTGAATCTTCATCATCATCATCATTATTATTATTATTATTATTTTTTTTTTTTTTTTTTAACTTTTCTGTACGGATCACAGCAGAAAGAAGAAATCAAGAAAAAGATATATTATTTTCAAAAAAATCTATTAACGATTTTTTTTGTGTAAATATTTCAAGACATTCCATTATCGTAGTGTCCCCCTGAATTTATTTCCAACAGATACATAATTTAGACATCTTTTCTTTTTTTTTTTTTTTTGAAAACATAATTTAGACATCTTTCATCACACATCAAATAGTCCATTCTATCATCACTTCAAAATTTTAGATATTTAGTTAAAGTCATTATCAAAGTATTGAATTCTTAAAAATAAAAAGTATTTGTATGAATTTTTTTTATCAATAATTGGAGTAAGAGAATTCAAAACAGTAACATCCTAATTTCTGGCTAATTACTGGATTGTATACTGTTGCCAAAATAATAAATAAAAATATTTTGTTATTGTAGGGGCCAATACCTTCTTAATTAAATCCATTTTAAAAATTCTTTTATTTAAATAATTAATTATCTACTTTTAATCTTCAATTTTTTTAGTGCACTTTTAATCTTCATTTAAATGTGAATTCATGGTTAAAAAGTTTCTAAACATCTTAAACGTATCACATAGAATTTGTGTGAGTGATTGACAACCAAAACTACATGTAATTTCACTTTTTTGTTTTTTTGTTTTTTAAAATGAATGTAGGTTCAGTGTTCAGGAAGAACCACAAAATTTTCCTCTATCGCATGTTTAATATGTTATGTATTTGAATCCTCTTGTTAAACTAAAAATATATATAAATCGATATTTGTGTTTTTTTTTCAAGTGTATTTAATGAATATGAAAGAATGGTGAAAATATATGGATTTCTATGGTGGAGAATTAATTGTTTATGCAAATTATGTACTACTAAAGTTCTCCAGAAAAAAAATAAAGAAAAAGACTTTTTTTCTTACCTATTAGTCTTGCTTATTGCTTATTTATTTATTAGAGTGCCATCAAAGTGCCATCAAAGCGTTATCACGGCAGATTTTCATCATGTCAACGGTTACCCCCACACACATTTTTCTGAAACGAGCCATTATCCATGGCATTTCCAGCTCCAACTGCAATTTTGTACTCCTCTTCGGCAAAAGATGCCCCATTGCACTCACGATCGTAGTATCGATTACAAATTGATACAGCACGTCGCAGGCACCTAGACATTCGTCGTTAATGAGGTTTATTACCCTTCTTTTTTTTTGCATTTACTGGCATTTCTTCGAGGAAGATCTCGGCACATACCCTTTCATGTTGGCTATTGCGCTGTGAGGATTGACCCCAAGGCTCGATAAGCAGATGTCGACATGGGATAATTTTATTATACATGTACCTGTAATGAAATTGGCTGTAACCAAAGATGAAGATTTGTTAACAGAAGAAAAGACAGAAAGTTAGTTAGAAGCTTTTGTTTCTCTGAAAGACACAAGCCTGTTTTTAGAGTTCAAACTCATTATCAAAAGTAAATTCTGAAGCACATAAAATCAAAATATCATGAAAACCCAATGAGAAGAATTCAATCTTTGAAAGGTAATTTGCAAATATTAGCATGTCAAATTTTTATTATTATTTTTTTTATATCTGCGAGTGTCCAGCTAGGATTACACACATCTCAACTATTCTCACATGACATCCCATCTAAACCGACAACATTTATATGTCAAAGAAATTCGTAAAAAAATAATTTTTAAATAAGTGATCATCAAATATTGAACCTATCACAAGACCACTAGGTTAACCCGTCAAGATTTATGGGAGTGATTTTTGGAACTCTACATATTTACTACTTGATGCCAATGACGTGCTGCAGAACTCAACATCTTTGATAGAAGATCAAGTCAATTCACTTTTTTTTTATTCAACAATATTTGGAGAGGGAGGATTCAAACCCGTAAACTCTTGCTTACTAGGTTAAGATGTCACTAGAGCTATACTTTTGTTGGCATCGAGCCGATTCACTTGAGAAGAGGCTACAACTCTTTCTCCAATAATAGTTAATAACAAGCAAATCATTCTGCCGTTTCATACCCTGAAATCTTCGGAACTTTCGAAGTTTCATTGGTTTAAACTCAGATATTTGCCAGTAAATCTAACAAATTTAAGAATCATTAGCGCAATGGTCATACCTGTTTGTTCCTCGGAGAACGGATTGGCCATCATCTACCAGCAGCCAATCAAAAGCTTAGAGGGATAAGCATCAGCCAATCATATCATCATAAATCTGCAGGT
This sequence comes from Sechiopsis laciniata, assembly GCA_037833695.1. NCBI lineage: Eukaryota > Viridiplantae > Streptophyta > Magnoliopsida > Cucurbitales > Cucurbitaceae > Sechiopsis > Sechiopsis laciniata. The sequence continues at coordinate 1,689,600 of JBBMKA010000002.1, forward strand.
TTGATATTTAAATTGAAAGGGAAAAAGGTTCATATTTCAATTCATCAAAAGAAAGCCTGAAAGTAAGCAAGCTTTTCTGCTTCAAGTTAAGATACCTACATCCTAAAAAATATCCATGAACTTTCCAATATAAATTATTGACATAAAATTAAAATATAAAAGCATTTGATTACAAAAACAAATGTTTCTTCGTATTTATTTACAGATACCGTCAGACGCAACAGCGTACTATTAAAAAATCAAAGGTCATACGAGCCATCAAAGGTGGCACCTAGGATCTCAACTTCAAAAAGGTCCTCAAATCAGCCACCTTTTTCCTTCTAGAGGAACAAAACCACAAACGAGCTATGCAGCAGAACTGCATCGACAAGATAGTACACAAAATTAAACTATAATACTTGGAACTTGTATCCCATCAATAGTATGAATTCAGAGAAAAGTACGCACTTAACAGAGGGTGGATCGGGTATATTGCTTTCATATGGAGGAAAGCTTTTAAGGTACTGTACGGAAATGAAATCACTACTACCACCAACCGCAGGTTCGGGCGACCCCTGGAACATTGAAGTATTTCTCGAGCTTATTCCTGTAAACAAAGTCGAACAAGATGCAGTTACAAACACAATGCTAAAAGGAGACACAAACTGATAGGCAGATTGAAGGACCCAGCAGCAGAGTCTTTTAAACCGAAGTGGTTCAAATTATCAAAATCAAGACCAAGAGTTTCTAAAAGTAAAAGTAAAACTGTAATAGGAATTAGGACCTACAATAAGCTTACCTTGAATGATTATTACAAGGAAGAAGAGGAATGTGATAATCAAAGCAGGTATGCAACTATTGAAAGAAGATGTTTTCTCTTCTTTTGCCGCCTTCTTCAATGCTTTCATTCGCTCGACTCTTGCTCGCTTTTTCATGGCAAGTATTGCAAATTCCTTCACCAGCATTCTGTCAGCAGCATCGAGTGAAGGACCATTGGGTGGTCGTGGCGGCTTCTGAGCCTTTTTCTTATTCTTATGCTTCGCTCCAGCATCATTCTTCTCCACATGTGCAACAACTTCACGACCGTCTTCTCCTTCCGAATTCTTATCTATTGACAATTCTATGTTCTCATCTTTTGGCAGTATATTTTCTGTCAACCTACTCCAAATATTCTTTACCTCTCTTTTGATTGAACTTGGTTCCACACTTCCAACCTCATCAACAATTTTCTCCCCACTTTCAGGATCAATTGTGAGGTCCCTTTCTCTTAAAGCCATGTACTCAATCTCATAGCCTTTTGACTACAAGAGCCAATATTCATTCCACACCACAAAGGAACTAAAAAAAAGAAGATGAACTTCCAACACGAATGCGAACTTCTGTCCCTCAAATCGCTGTAATGTAACAGTGACCATCAAGAAATCACAAAAAGGAAAAGAAGAAAAAAAAACTCCCACTTCAATAACAAGCAAATGAAATTTCCAACTTATTGCAAATGCACAACTTCAAAAGTCTTGAAATAACAGAAATATACTCAGAAAGTCAATCTCAAGGACATCAAAGGGATCTCCAAAGAATCTAGCCCATCAGTCTTGAGTCTCCTAAATTAACACAAGACAAGCAAGAAAACAACAATCAAACAAGAAAACATACAAACCCCAACATATGTAACAAAACAAACAACTCCCATGAAAGCAATAGTTGAAGGAAAAAACAAACAACAACAACAATACAGGAATGACCCAACACCAATGTTTCAATACCCAATATCAAAACAACTTTGGTAATTCCATTGCCAACAAAACAAATTTAACAAACAACACAACCATCCAAATTCCCAAAAACTCCTCAGCCCAGAAATGATTTTTTTTTTTTTTAAAAAAACAAAACGTAGGATCCAAACAAACAGAAATCAGAAAGAACCCCATCAAACACGAACAAAAAATGGAACAAAAAAGTCGCAAATTAACCTAGAATGAGTTGAATCGAATAACCCAGAAATCAACAGAAAGGATTACGTACAAACATACCCAAATCCAAGCTTTACCTTGCTCACAAAATCCTAATCGATTTCGATACCGTTGTTCTGATCATCTGCAAGGGAAGCAAAATAAACACCATTGCAAAAAGAAACGAATCGTTTGATGAAATGGGTCATCGTAAAATAATGAACAGCAAACCTTTCTCAATCAAAATCGGGCGTGAGTATATTGTCTTGATCGGAGACGGCGACCGATGACCGAGTCAATCCTTAGATGATATATGCTTCAAAACGGGTCAATGACCAATGGAAACAGCAACTCGCATAAAAATTGATTTTGAAATCGTCGGCCACATTCGGAAATTTCTAGAACCGGTAAGTTTTTTTTTTTTTTTTTTTTTTTGATTGAGGGGATTAATTGATTTTTTATGGAGAAATTAGTTTTCTTTTTTTTTTTTTTCAAAAAGGGAGAATTTGTTTTGTTTAGGTCAATTGTTTTGTTAAATTAAAAATTAGTTTTATAAGGATATCAAAAAAAAAAAAATTACAAATATCGATTCTAAATATTAAACTCGTGACTGTGAAATAAAAATAAATTAATATCAAACCAGATAACCAATCACGTCATCAATCCATTCAATTACTCCATGTTATAAGGATGGTTACGAATCCAATTCTCAAATAATAAAATCATTTATTAATCCTAACTTTTTTTTTTATTCACACAACAATATTTACGGTGAGATTTAAATACATAAGTCCTTGCGTTTTTTTTTTTTTTTTTTTCTTTTCTAATTCTATAAAATTTGATAGTTATAATATATTAGCTCATAGAAAAATAGTCTAACTTAGCATAAAAGACGTATATTTTCACTAACGAGCTTATATTGAGAAAATAACCTTGTAAAGATTTTGAGTTTGGTTGTAATTGCCCAAAGTTTAATTGGAACAAAAAATATGAGTGGTTTTGGATGATAGTTTTAACATCCTAAGGATGATATAGAGATATATTAGTGATTAGATTAAAATTTGAAGATTGAAAACCTAAGGAATATTTTTTTTCTTTAATTTCTTTTGACAGTAATTATGTTAAAGTTAGACATCTAAATATAATTTTGATGGCATTTTGAGCTAAATTTAATTCATAATTTTTTTCAGAAAAATTAAAAACCAAGATATATTATTTCCAAGTTCTATACCAAGATTCCTTAAGAACCTTCAACACACAAAATGTAAAAATACATCCAAAAACTTTATACTGATCTCCATCAAATAAACTCATCTATATTTTCCTCTCCAATAATCTTCGGTCCAAAAAAAACATCCATTTCAAGAGGAAAATTAAAATTAAAATCAAGACCAACTAATTTTTTTTAATCAATGAATTAAAAAAAGACAATAATTATAATATTACACAATAATATTACAAATGAGAAAATAAATAACAAAAGAAACCCTCAATTAACTACCTCCCCCAATATCCCTAATCCCTAAACAACTTCAAAGGTCAAATTTCTTTCCACACCAAAAAGAAAAAAAAAAAAAAAAAAAAAAAAACAAAGTTAAATCTCTCTCTCTAAAAGAACAGAGAAGAAACATGCAAAATACAAAAAAAGAAAAATTGCGAGAAAAAAAAAAGAAATAACAAAAAGAAAACGGCAAGAGAAAGATATATATAAAATCACATATATCAATCTTTACAGCAATAGATATGATGATATGAGTTTTACACAAAACGCATATACATATATATAAATTAAATAGTAAAATAAAAAAATGAAACCTTTTTTCAAATTCTCTCACTCATGATCATTAGAAGAAGAAGAGGAAGAACCAGACAAGACATCAACCAAAGTCTTCATCAATCTCACTGTGGTTTGCAACGACAATATGTAATCAGCTGTTTGAGTGAAAAGTTGTTCTATTGATCCGACCGAGCTGTCTTCGTTGCTGTCGTTGTTCATGTTTGGTACGAGGTATCTCAATGTGCTGACCCTTTGCTCGATTTGAGCCGATGATCTTGGCCTTCTCTTCTTCATCAATGAGTTGTTGCTTCTTCTAATTCTGTTGAAAGTGCTTTTGGCTTTCGCTTTGTTAATGGCTTCTTGATCTTCTTCTTCCATTATTGATGTTTGTTTCCATATGGATTCATTTTGTGAGTTGATGATGGATTCTTGTGTTGTTTTTTTCATGTTGAGTTGGGCTAGCAAAAGGGTTTCTGGTAAAACTCCCATAGTTTTTGCTTTTGTTTTCTATTTGTGGAGAGAAAGCTAAAGATGGGAGTTTGAGAATTATTTGAGATTTGGGATTTGGATGGTGAAGGAAATGGGGGGCTAGAGGTTTTTATATGGGAGAATTTGTGAAATGGGTTGGTGAGGAAAGAGAGGATAAGTTGGAAAAAGATTGAAAAAATAAAAGGGAAGGGAAGGGGCCAAGAAGGAGGGGAATGATTTGGGAGGAGGTTGGAATAATGAGACTAATGATTACTTATTTTGTATTTCAAAAAAGAAAAAGAAAAAGAATGGTATAGTTGAATGTACGAGACATTAGAAATTAGAGGTTTTCTCATGAATAATAATTAGAGAAAAAAAATGGTTGGAGTCAAAATTTTAGAAAAAAGTTCAAATATTTGACAAAACTTTATTCAATTAAGTTAAATCGATAGTTTCATTCAAGTGAAACGGATAGTTTTCAACAATTGAGTGAAATTTATTGAATACAATGAAAATTGAAATATTTTATTATGTATGAAATATTTTTAAAAAATTGTTATAATTAAAATTGGGATGTTATCTTAATTATGGTATCCCAGTTTAATGATTAAGAAATATTAAATAATGCAGACATTCGTCTCAAAACTAATTAGTAATAACAGAAGTAGTCCACATATATTATAAAATTTGGAAGACTTTTCACTTATAGAAAATAATGTGATCTTGATAAAGAATAATACATAATACATAGATATATGCCCAAGTAAACTTAATTTATGTATCCTCAATAAATGAAGAAATTATAGGTTGATTTAGTAGTCAAATTGGTTTTAATGAACTAAAATTAGTCACACCTAAATAGAGTAGAATCAAATGTGTTGGGTTTTGGCAAAATATTAGGAAGAAGATTTTTTAAATTGGAAAGATTCAAGAAATCATAAAGGTTTAAGGAATCGGAAAGGTTCAATGAATCAGAAAGGTTCAAGGAATCGGAAAGCTAAAAGATAGTGGTGTGCTCCAAGCACTATAAAAGGAGCATAAAGCTTTGGTTTCAAAGCATTCCAGTCAGAAACACTTTAAGCTTGGTGTACTGACTCTAGTTAAATTCCTTTTGTATTCTCTTATAGAGAATGGGGCAAAGGGTGTGAGTGGTATAAGTTTTGAAGAGAGTGTTTTTGTAATTGGGGTCGGAAAGAGAATTCTGTGTGATTGTAGCCATTTTTCACATAGTTGAAGTTCTTTCTGTCCGTGGTTTTTTCTCCGGTTTGAAGTTTTTCCACGTAAATACTTGTGTTCTCTATTTTGTTGTTTCCTTTTAATTTCTCAGTATTTTTCTGTTTATTCCTGCAGTAGAAGGGAAGGTTTTTCCCAACAAAATAATAGTCATGCAATAATCGTAAAAAAAAAACGTATATATAAAAACTATGTATCTCATGGTTACGATGGAACATTCACATTGTAATAATATTCATACACCCGATAAAATTTATACATTTAGACAAACAAGAAGAGTCTAAAAATTGTATTTCTAAAAATTGTATTACAACCCTAAACCTTAACAAGGTTAATATGGCCTAAAGTATAAATTAATAACCACAAGATCATGTATTCAAATTTCACACTCCAATTATTATTGAATTAGGATAATAGAATTCATCATACTTTATTAATTATTTTTATTTTATTTTATTTTAACTATTATGAAGCGGTCCAAGCGATCAAAAAAGATCTTGGAATGCTTACAGTAATGAGTTCAATGTATAGTAGTCACCTACATATAAATTAATTTCTTACGAGTTTCTTTAACATTCAAATGTTGTAGGGTTATCGAAGTGCATGCAAGCTGGTCCGGACAGTCATGATATAAAAAAAATTAGTTTATTTTCTTTAAATTAAAAAAAAAAAAAGGAAAAAAAGGAGAGAAAGAATTAAGTGTACGCTAAGAATGGTGGCGGATTGGGTTAGAGGGGCATGTTGTTGTCCAACTCAAAAGCACATGCACCCACATGATTTTCTCACTCATATGACCACCACTCCCCTCTCTTCCCCCCTCATATAAACCATTTTAATCACACCCTGGATTATTCCTCCCCCCACTTTCTAAGTTCAATGGATATCATTTACAAACACACACATTTATATTATACCATGACACCCCCAACACAAAGATTCATTTTTAATTCAAACTCATCCTTGTTGTCTCAACGTCCTTAAAAACTTTACTCATACAAAATACTTGAACAAGTTCGTTTTTTTTATTCAAAAGTGTTTAATGGGAATCGAAGTTCTATAATTGTAGATGTTAATTTTCTTGTGGGCTTGAGCCTCTCATGGATCCGTCTTTAATAAGACAGTGAATCTCTATTTAGGTAGAGAAAAAGAATCATCGCGAAAGAAATGGGGATGAAGAATGTATTCTCTATCTCTGTTTTCTTAATCTTCATCTAATTTTTTTTTTTTTAAATAATTTTTTCTATTTTTTCTACCAATTTAATTTTTAGATTTTTTTTCTTTTTTCTTTTTGTAAAAATACTTATATAATAATTAACCATTGAAAAATAATATACTATTTTTTATGAAAAATTAATTATTTAAAAATATTATTTATGAAATTTAAGATTAGAAAAAAAATTAAACTAATAGAGGAATCCTGCCCCAATTCTTACCAAAAACGATGAATTTCGTGGGAAGAGGAATTGCATTAGGTAGTGGAAATAGGATAGAGATGAGAAAGCTATTCATGGCCTTGCTCCACCCTATGGATATCTCTATCTATTAAAAATATAAAAAATTTCACATTTTATAATGTGTCATTTATAATTGTATTATATGATGTTACAACTGCATTAATCTTATAATGATCGCATTCAAGCCTCTACCTGTGTTTTGAGGGATGTTTAGAGAGAAAATATTTGGAAAACATGATTTATTGACAGCATTTTAGAAGAGTGTATTATATATCAACAAGCAATAGACAACACAATAATCTCGAAACTATATAATCTAGGTAGAAAGATTTGACTAAATATAACGTTATAGTGCATGTAGCACTTTTACCCGTAAAGATATTAATGAACACACAAGAATAGAAATATGAAAATTATCTTAAAATACCAATATGAACAACGCAAAGTAAAAGTGACAAAAAAAATGATTTAGGTTTGACGAACAAACACAACTGTGACTAGAGATGTCCATTTTCCCGCAGGAGATGTCCATTAGACGGGAACGGGGACGGGGAAAAATTCCCGTGGGCTAATCGGGGCCGGGGACGGAGTCCCCGATTCTCCGATCCCGCCCCGTTTACCTTTTTTTTAAAAAAAAAATTTATTTTTTTCTACATTTTACCCATTTAATTTTCAAATAATAATATATTTGTTGATGAAATTATCTATTCATATGAATATTTTTCTTTAATAATTAACATTATAGTTGAAATTTATAGATATTTTATGAGAAAATCTAATTATTTAAAAATATTGTCCAAAAAAATATTTAAAAAATGTAAAAAAAAAAAAAGAAAAAAAAATTCCCACGGGGAATCTGACTCCACCGCTGCCCCGCCGGGGAATCCCCGCCCCGATCTCCGAGAAAAAATGAGAATTTTTCTCAAGACGGGGATTAAATTAGATGGTGGGAACGGAGAAGCCATTCCCCGGCTCGGCCCCGCCCCGTAAACATCTCTAACCGTAACACATGGAACTAGATGGCCACGTTTCAAAACAAGAACTTTTTGAGTTTTAAATAGAATTGAGATTATTATATATTAATTAAAGAACTACAGAAATAAAATTAAAAGAAAGGTATTATATGTGTGTGCGTTGTCAATATTTGTAGCAACAAAAGTGAACATTGTGGATATTTTGTGTTGGGATTTTGGTTCTGACATTCATGAATCTCCAAGTTTTCAGTCAAGATTATTAGTTTTTTTTTTTTTTTTTTAATAAAAAAACTATTTTTCTCTTTCTTTTTTTGGGAAGGTAGGGACTTTTCATTTTGTGTACATGTTTGGACATGTCTGGTTCATTTATTGTACGGATGCAAAATTTTCATCAAACATTGTAAACTTAGATTTCTTTGCAAAGAAAAAGATTATGCATTCATTTTCTATATGTCATAAATATAGAAAATAAAAATATAGATTAAATTCCAAGTATCCATTTCATCATCTCTCTATTAATAATTATTATGAATAATCCTCTAATTTGAGCTAGAGATTTAAGGTGGGTGTGAAATTGAGATTTAAAATATATATAAGTTAGGGCAAAGGGTTATCATAGTTTGTTATAGATGGGGTTAAATGGACCAGCCTAAAAGGGGTCACATGCATATGCATTTAAAGGTTAATTATGGGATATGTTTTTTAAATTTTGTAGTTTGTGGAGGATTGAGTGTTAAAAGAAAGAGAGATGGGGGCATGTTATGAAAATTTGATAAGTTCTTTATTTTAAGCCAGAGTTCTTGGTGGCCATTTTCATGCTTTTAGTTTTATAGGTGTCCATTTTCATGCTTTTATAGAGTTAATTTATCAATTGGAAAAATCTAACATATGATAGCTGTTATTTATTTATTTATTTATTTCTTGATATTATACGAACAATTGGACTGTTTGAGAGTGAAGAATAATTTTAGTAGAAGTTGTAATTGTAGAAAACAAGAAGCAGTAGATTATTCTATTAAAGGGAGGAAGTAATTACAAATACCGATTTCAGGGAACGAACTCGTGACCGTAGAGTGAAAATTGATTAACACCAAACCAGATAACCAATCGCACCACTGATCCATTCGGTGAAGCTATATTAAATTCCTTAAGTCTCTAAGTCTCAACCGAACAAAAAAAGTTAATTTAATTAGCACATGCCATCTAAAACCCACATATAATCACATGTTTGCTTTTAATTGGTGAAGCTATATTAAATTCCTTAATTATTATCATTTTAAGAATTAAAAGTGTTTATCTAAAAAGCATAAATATAAACACATGTTTGCATTTTACTGGTGAAGCCACTTGGCTTTTATTTTATTTTATTGTTTATTTAGTACAAAGTCACAATTAACTAAAACCAAATGGTTATGCATTAGAATTATATCATATTATGACTGAAATTTGCATCTTTTCTTTTCTTTACTCATTTGATGAATTATGAATCTAATCTAATAAACAAAAAGGGTTTATTATAATGTTTGCAGTTAGTGCTAATTAATCATGGATATGGCCCCTTAATTAAAGTCCACGTGGGTTCTTGACTTTATTTTGATGGACGATGCGACCAATCACATGGGAATAATACCAATGTACATGAAAATTTTTGGGAAGCTCATTTATTTGCACTTTATGAACATGTGAATTTTTATCCATGTTATTGAATACTTGGGTTGTTCCTTTTTTCTTTTTAATTTTTTTTCCTTTTTATAATTAGAAAGAATATGAATTAGTTTCATAATTTTGTGTGAATGGTTTTCATCCCACATGCTAAGTAGTTAGGTCGGTCCTTAAGTATAAACCCTTATCATATCATATGATGTTGTTGTCACATGAATGGCCTAACTTAGAGGCTCATTTTACATATATTTATTTTCATATGATATTTTATTTTATTTTTTAATTAAATTTATTTTTTCATCTAATAACTACTTTTAAAAATGATCCCATCAAAGCCAACATGAGTAACAGTATGGCTGTATATTATAGTTCTATAAAAAAGACTAAGACTTTAGTATGACATTTTATATAATTTAATAATTTATGAGATTATAAGTTGGAATTCTCCTTTCCCAAATATTAATATATATATATAATTCTACTCAAAGAATTAAAGATTACTTTAGAAAAAAAAAAAATCAAACATATCTCTAAGTAGTCCCACTAACATTTTGAAATATGGCTGCATCATTTAACTTAAAGAAAACTTGCCCCAATCGAATCTAAAAAATAATTATACACACATAATTACTTAAAAAAATATATAATTATTGATATTAATGAGTATTATTACATATTTTTCAATATTGCTGCTACTAATGAATATTTATAATATGTAATATTGATATTAAGGAGTATAATATATAAAATGAATTAATCATTATAGATACAAATATTTTACAAAAGACAAAAATATTTTGTTTGGAATATAATTTTTCAACTTGAAATGATTTGAACTTGGGGCTAGAGTTACCCAAGCCCACTATGTATGTAATGGCCCAACATTTAAAAAAGCCCAAGAAATAAAAACGAATTATAAGGACGTGAGTATCACTACAATTCAAAATAGGGCTTTTTATAGGATGAGGCTATATAAAAAAAAAAAAGTAATTACAAAAATGTGCGTTTGTTGAAAATTTAGCAAAACTAATAATTGATTTAAAATTTAAAATTTTGTTTTATTATTGAAAGACGGAAATACCCACTGGCGTGCATGCTTACTCTTCTCCCGCACTCTGACTTTCTATCATTTTCTCATTGACCCCGTTATTTTCTCTTTAATTTTCCCTTTTTTTCAATTAATTTAAGACTTGAAGTAGTAGTACGAGAGGTATTAAGAGTGTATTACTTTAATACCGTATTGTTTAATAAATACAATTTCAAATGTATCTAACTTCTTGAAAATACAGGATGAATATTACAATGTTAATAAAAAGAAAATAAGAAACTTGCATGATCGTAGAAAATAATTGTAAAAATGATCACTTTTTTAAAAAAATTAACAATTATAGTCAATCGTATTAATAATACTTCCTTATAATAATTTATTAATAATACATTATACTATATTAATGAGTATTTATAATACAGTATTAATATTATAATAATGTATTAATAATACATTATATTGTATTAATGAGTATTTATAATACAGTATTAATGTTATAATAATGTATTAATAATACATTATACTGTATTAATGAGTATTTATAATATAATATTAATAACTATAGATGTAAATACTTTAAAATGAGAAGAGCACATGAAGTACATTTTTCCAAAAAAAAAAAAGTAAATACAAATTGTAATACACAACTTAGGAGATTAATATTTATAATGACAAAAAATAGGAAAACTTATGAAATTTAGTCAAATCTAGAAAATAATTATAAATATGACTACTTAAAACAATAGCAAAGGTAGTATTAGTGAGAATTGTCACAATACTTTCTTATAATACTTGAATTAACGAATATCTATAATACAATAGCAAATGCAGTATTAGTGAGAAATACTTTCTTATAATACTTGAATTAACGAATATGTATAATACAATATTATCGTATTAGTGAGTATTTATAATACTTTTTTTATAATACTTGTATTAGTATTAGTGAATATTTATAATATAGTATATTGGTATTAGTGAATAATTATAATACAATATTAAAACGTATTAATAATTATGCATGAATTTTTTTAAAAAATTTACCCACATTTATAATTACTTTGCAACAAAAGTTCATACAATATAATTTCTTCCCAAAAAAAATATTAATACTACAAAAAATAAGCCCTAGAAACAATCTAATGATTAATATTATTTTTTACATGTATTAAAACTAGTAAAACCAAAGTTATATAATAAAGAAGGAACAAAAAAAAATCACTGCGAAAAAAAGTTGAGTTTTGCCATACCGATTTTAGGGATGAAAAAGTTGAAAAAGAGATTCAGTTTTTTTTTAAGTAACTATTATGAAGGAAGAAGAAATAGTTTAAATAAATCTAATTTTAGTAAATTAGATATCGTTTAAATAAATCTTTAATATTTTCTATTTCAAAATTGGAAAAATCCATTCCGAGGTATATCTCAATTCCGTTCAGGGGTAGAACGGAATATAGAAAAATATTATTTAATTGATTCTTACAAAAAAAACATGGTTGCAATTATTTTTATAGACTATATTTATAATTATTTTCTTAAAATAGGCTATTCACTGTAATTTCTATTCAAAATATAGTGCTCTCTTTTAAAGGACAAATCCTCAAATAATCTTAGTAGAAAAAAAAAAAAAAAAAAAATACAATAATAATAAAAGTCTTTTATTTAATTAACATGGTATCCCTTAGCACACGTGTCACTTAACAGAAGAACAAAATGCATAAAAATAAAAATAAAAAGACAACAAAAATACTTAAAATAAGTAAAAATAAATTTCGATTAAATTCCTCAAAAGAAAATATCCAAATTAGAAACTCCACCGGCAGCTTCAATCCACGGAAGATCAAAACTCAACTTCCCATCGGAATTCCAATCAAATTCCACTCCGATTCCGTTCGAAACGCACATCTCCGGCGATCCATTCGAGTAAGCCAAGAATTTTCCTGCTCCTTTCACTTTCAATTCAACTCCATTTTCGTTATACTTCAAATGCTGAATGGTTGCAGAGCTGTTGAACATGTTCGTCAGGCCGATGGGAGCGAATTTGATGTTGGAATTGATCTTTTTCAGGGGTATGAAGCTGAAGATCTCGAATGTAGATGGTTGAAGGGTCGCTTTTAGCGGTTCGGATTTTGGGGTCGTGTGGAGAATTTGCTCTGCTTGATTCAGGTACACAATGTATTCGACGAAATTCCCCATTGGGGCTGCTTCTTGTTTTTGATCCCATTCCACATCGCTTACATGTACTGTTGTAGACATTGGCTTGTAGCATTCTGGATGCCCTTTGATTCTTTGTTCTTTAGGGTCCCACCCTGCTCCTTGGCAGTTGAATGCCCCAATTACACCTCCATACTGTTGTTAAATTCCAACCAAGAAGATGAAATAAATGTTGTGTTGTAAAGATTAAATATTTGTGTTGGTTGATATAATTAAATTTGCCCCAATCCATAAGCTTAGGTTTTTGGATTGATTGGTAGTTTAACATAATTCATCTTGATACCAAAGCAGGAGGTCACGAGTTTGAATCCCTACCAAATCATTTCCTCCCCAATTAATTTCATAATTCAACAATTTGGGTGTTTCAATTGGCTAAATCTTTACATTAACCATCATTGTAAGCTGGAAAATTGGATGTTATGGATTCCATCTTTAGTAGCTATCTACCTAAAAATTAATTTTTAAGATATTTTAAAATTCAATTTGGATCACATTTTATTGTTCTCTAACTTAGGAAACAGAAAAATGAATTTAAAGAAAAATAAAATGTGTCCCAAATTGGACCATACGTGTGAGTTTCAAAATATAGGTCATGCCTTGACCTAAATTACCTTCTTAATTTTTTTATGACTTTTCTTGACAATCAAAAGTTGTAGGGTCAAGCGGTTTGTCTCGTGACAATAGTCGAAATGTGCATAAGTTGGCATATATACTCACGGATATAAAAAAAGGGGGGGTCAAGTATTATTTTGGACCTTGAACTTTGACATTTGTGGCATTTTGGTCTCTAAACTTTCAAAAATCCAATTTTAATTTGTGAGCTTTAAGATATGTTCACATTTTGTCTATGATTTGATTGTATTAAAATTATTAACATCATTGAACCAATTTCGATTAATATTGATTTCAAATTTAATATGGGGTATTTTAATTTTTTTTAATTAAAGTACAACAACTACAATTGGACTTTTGAAAAATTAAGGACTAAAATAGAATAAATCTCAAAATTTAAGGACTGAAATTGGACTTTTAAAAGTTCAGGGACCAAGATAGAACAGAGATCAAAATTCAAGGACCGAAATAGAACAAAGGTCAAAATTCAGGGACCAAAATGGTATTTTACAAAAAAAAAAAAAAAAAAAAGGGGGGTAAAATATGAATTAGAAAGTACCTTGTTGAGGTTCCAGATTTTGAGAACAGTTTTGTTGTCAAATAAGGGATTCTTGAAGAGAATGTCTCTAGTGGGGAGGGCAAAATGTTGACACCTAGGAATAGTTCCATCTGGATAGACAAGATGCTTTATGAGATCAAAATTATGGCCGCCCACAGAGTCGCTCACATACACAGGACCACCAGAGATGGCTCTTGATCCTGCATGGAATTTGGCACATAGATGGTCTGATTGGAACATGTCCCAATCAGGCTGTATGATCTGCCCCATCCACATGCTGTTGTAGGCACAGTGGATCATATGGACACCTTGTAACCAGTAAACACCCATGGGATCACCATTTGGATCTTGAAACCAAAAGTCATCACCTGTTCCACAGAAGTTTTGATGTACTCAAATTTTAGTGAAAATGTTTCTTTTTTTGTTCTTTTTGTTTCATTTTGGCCGACCCTTCTATGAGCTCCAAACGACTAAAAAACAGAGTTGGAAAAAATGAAATTCTTACCAACTCTTCCTATGGAGTTTTGCTTTGTGCCAAGGAAGAAGAAATCATTGCATTGTTGCATACTAGAGAAAAGGCCAGTCCCTTTGAAGTTCTTAACAAGTGATTTGGTTAGACCTTTGTAATAGGCCTTTGGAAGGTCAACTCTTCCTCCATATTCCTCTGAGACATATTCTAGAATCTGAGTTGAACAAACAATATGACGAAAGAGTTGATAGATTTGTTATTTCTAAACACTAAGTTAGAAAAAGGAAAACTGAAATTTTGTTTAAGAGGAACTTACGTGCATCACATCAACTTTCACTCCTGTAATTCCAACTTCAGAGAGATAGGAATGCATGGAATCGAATAAATCGTCGGCTTGATCGGGATGAACGAGTCCGATGCTGCCTTCATTGATCTTCACGGCGGCAGGATCAGTCATTGTGCCATCGAGCCCAGGAGAGAGCTTGCAGGGGACTATCTTGGAATTCAGATGGGTAGCCCCAGGCCTCACACCACCCCAAGCACCAGCAAGAGCATGCCAAACAAATACATCATCTAAACCTTTGAATTTTGTCCTCAAGTCCCTTGTGAAAGCCTTCATTCCAGAGTCATCAGCCTTGGAAGAACAGCTTGTACAACCTTTCCTTGTTGCACTGCTTTCTTCTTCTTTCCCAAAAATTGCATTCAACTCCTCATATAGCTTCTGAATTTTGGTTTCAACCTTAGAGATATCAGTGACTCCAGCTTGTACAGCCTTGTCTCTGTCTTTCTCAGCATGCTCAATCTCAATTGCCTTTGCAATCAACATCTTTGGCTTCTTTGGATCAAATGATGGAGCATTTGGACCCATCAAAGACCCACCTTTGTACTTTCTAAACTTTTCACACTCATCAAATCTATAGATCCTGGCAGTTATTTGAGTTCCACCCAGAACAAGATTTTTTGCATCTCGAGTCGGGTCTTCGCCATCAATGTTGATGCTTTGCCACCCATCGTCAATGATGAGAAACCTTGGCGAGATTCCACCTTCGACGAAATCATTGACACCATTCCAAATACCAACAGGATCTACTGTTAAGTAAAAAGCATCCCAGGTGCACCAACCGAATTTGTCGACAAGATGTGTGACAGGCTTCTCTTCCAAGAGTCTAAAAGTATTCAAATGGACTCTAATGGCAGCATAGGCCTCCTTCATCACCTTGTAAGGATTATCAGACACATGAACATAGGTTATGGCATCAAAACTCGATGCTTTCACATGAGTTGAGCCACTTTCAGCACAAATCAAGACTTGCCCATCAGTCCCAGGATGAAGGGCAGACCTGAAACTTCCTGCAATAATGGGGATGAAAACGACATATGACTTTATTTCAGGAACATTTAGCATGAACCATTGAGTTTCTATTTGTAAATCTGACCCAGAATTCCCAACCCACATAGTCGACCACCATGTTTTGAACCTAAATACACTCACAAACTCCCTACCCTTGAATTTCCCCAAAGAATTAATCAGCCTATCAGAAGGCTTTGTTTGATCGAAACCGAGAAATCCTCCTTTATGGGACAGAACATGCACTCGTTGGAGCAAAGGAAGCGGCGCATCGGAGGATTGGCATATCGAAGGGAAGGGGCTGAAGAAGACATTGCTTGGGACTTCTGACAGCAATGGAATTCCTTGGACACTGATCTTCCCATCTGAAAAATCAATAAGATTCTCCAAACCCTCAGATTTCAGGACAGAAGAGGTTAAGGATGCTGG
This sequence comes from Sechiopsis laciniata, assembly GCA_037833695.1. NCBI lineage: Eukaryota > Viridiplantae > Streptophyta > Magnoliopsida > Cucurbitales > Cucurbitaceae > Sechiopsis > Sechiopsis laciniata. The sequence continues at coordinate 1,705,772 of JBBMKA010000002.1, forward strand.
GCCATTTGGTGGTGCCATGGCAGATGGTTAACAGAGAGCTTGAAAGAAGATAAGCAAAGAGCAATTTCAACGGAATACAAATTTCAATGGAAGCTTTTTAACAAATTTCAATGGAATACAAACGAATTATGCTTCCATACAAGAACAATTTCAAAGCCAGGTGGTAAGCTCAAACAAAAATCTACACTTGTAATGAGAAAATTAAAACAAGTTGGGTTGCTAGAAGAAGGAAGAGAAGAATGGCTTGGAGAGAGAGAGCTAAAACCTTGATGGGTTTTATTGAGAAACCATGCAAACTATCAAAAGGATTTATAGAAAGAAGAAGAAGGGTAGTTGGCATACAGTTGCACAAAGGTCAAGGGGCGGCATTGTTGGTAAAGGTTTGGAGTCTTCAAAGTATGCTCATATAGAGGCATCAAGTTCGATACTCACGAGTGAACTTAATTGTAAAATCTTTTGTTATCTTTTGGTATGAACCTTGAGACAAGCGCGGATGTCTCCGGATATGTAGTGAAGCGAAGCTCTAATTTATGGAGAAAAAAGGCCAACAGTCAGCCCGAAGTAGAATAAGTTATTCAACTTGAAGGAGGAAAAGTTCAAGTGGGAAGAAAAAAGAAAAAACTTCACATCATTGATATTTCTGAGATAAAATTTTACACTTCACGAAGTTTTAGGTAAAAAAAAAAGATAGAGAATCAATTAAGTATTGTTTATATGAAGGATATGAATAGGTAAAAAGAGAGAAGATAGCCACCTAAAAATGGTGTCACAGCATGAGAAAACAACCAACAAATTGTCAGGGTGGACAGTGGGATTTATTCAAATCCAAAAGCTGAAATATATCAGAAATAAGGTTTGTTGATATAAAAGTAAAAGCTTAAGAAGAATTTAGGTTGAGGTTAATCATGACCTTTTTTTAATGGGTGAATGTTTAAGTTAAATTTACTCCCATTTCGATTAGTTTTATGAGACAACCATCTAATTTTACTATATTTTGTTTGAATTTGTAGGAAATTAATGTCTAAGTACGTAGAACAATGGATTGAACCCATATAAAAATAATGTCAACGAAAACAATAATTCAATTAATATAAATGTGTCAATAAAACAGGAGCTCAATTTGTATAAGTGTGTCTTCACACCTAAGCGGCTATGAATATGATGAATCTTTAGAAAAACTCATGAGGACTATTGGCTTCCACGGGGAAATTAATTAGAGAGGAAAAAAAACAGAATTGAAAAGTAGAAGGGGTCCAAATATTTTGTTGACCAAAAAGATGGAGTCTTAATTCAATTAGGGAAGGGATTGGTTAAGTTAGTTATGTTAGTCGGTGGTCTCACCTCAATTTTTTGTTTCTTCTATATTTTCTTTAAATTGCTATTGGACCCACAATCTCTTCGTCAAAGAAGCTTCAATAAATTTCATACCTTGACTGTTTGTTTTTATTTTTTATTTTATTCTATTATATAAGATAAGCTGGACGAATATATATATAAGTTCAACATAATTGTGGTTGAGTGATTTGAATTCGTGTCAACCGATTTCTTTTCTTTTTATTTATTTATTTGTTTATATATGTGTATACTTATATATATATTTATCTATTGTTTTTATGAAATGATTTAATAATTAAGAAAATTTTAAAAAATTAAGAGGTAATGAATTTTATTTATAATAACCATCTATTTAAAAATTAATTTTTTATAAATTTTTTTGATATTTAAACATTCCCGTGACATTAATTGAGCTCCGCATAAATTGATATAGATAATTACAAAATATATTGTTCTTAAACAGAATATTGAAAGTATGATTGGTTGGCGGTGAGATTCTAACAAGGGGGCCAAATTGGCATGGCCTTCAATATTCCAAAACAAAGAATGACACCACTTGATCCTTTGCCTTTTTCTTCCATTTCAAATTTGGGGGTTTTCTTCCTCAAAATTTTGGTACAATCTATCTCTATTTAGCATCTCCTTTTTATATTCACTTGCTTTTATTATATTCATTATTTTCACTTTTTGGGGTTCTTTTTGGAGAATTTGAAAAGCCTTGGTGCACAATTTTTATTTCTCTCATCTAACCATTCTAATCGTGGACACATGTCACATTACTCAATTCGATTATCTTATTTGTGATATCCTTTTTAAATGAAGTGTGTTATATTGTTCAAGTCACTATAATCCATCTTAAATTTCACATGTCGAATATAGTATATTGATTGAAGTAATAGTTCGATGGTGATTGAATAAAGCATATGCCATATGCGTATAATTTATCTTTGCAACTTTTTCTTACTCAATTGAGTACTTTGAGAAAAGAAAAAATGGACATAAGATACTAAGATAACCTATGATTTATTGATTTCAATTGACTTTCAAATTCTTCTTGTGTTCGGTTACTTACATACACCTTAAATTTTAAGAGGTTTATTATTGGAGTAATACTTACTTAATAGTGGATAAGTATTTTAAAAATACTTACCCACCTTAAAATCACTTATTTTTATTTTTTTAAAAAAATTGACTTTGATTGATGAAGAAAAAAATGCTCAAGTGAAAAGAAAAATACAAAAAAGTGAAAATATGTAATTATAAAAGTGGGTAAGTATTTTCAAAATATTTAGCAACTCTTAAGTAAGTATTGCTCATATATGTGTGTATAGATAGGGGCTACAAGAAATTGAATTATTTGGAATTGCGGGCGATCAAATAACACAAAAGAGTGATTTTGGAAGACATTACTTTTCTCTAAGCCAATTTATCATATCTCTGGTGTGTAATAATTAATATTATACAAATTCTGCTACAGGGAAATCACTTGGAGTTTGGTAATTAGATTTACATTTTCACTATCTGGATGAGTTCTGTCATCATGAAGAACAAGCAATTTTAAGGTACCAGACTCTTTCAACCAGGCAGCCACCACAGAGCCTGTTGATACATACCTACCTATATTACATTTTGCAACCCGAAATGGTGCCCCCATGCCGGTCAGAAGTGCCTCGATTGCCCGCCTCAGCGCTCCGTCACCAACAACTTTGCTGTGCTTTCCCCATCCAGTCAGAATGCTGCACAATAACTAAGATGTGAGAAGTTTGCAGTAATTCATGATAAAATGATACTCTAACAAGCTATACGATAAAGAAAAGCCCGATCCAGAAGGAACCAAATGAACGAATAAAAGTGGAAAAGCACAAGAAAAAAGAACTCCAATCCAAAAGAAAGGCCAAAAGGAGGCATCAAACACAAACCAAAACCAAACCTCCTCAAAGAGTTTCATTCTCCTTTTCCTCTCAAGTCATAAAGACACACAGAACTGTCACCCTATCACTTTTTTTTTAATGAAAAAGGAAAAATTTTCACTGATGTATGAAAAATACAGAAGCCCTATTGAAACTTTGCTATGAACATCACTCAATCACGAAAAGAGGTGGAATAACAACTCCTCCATAATCTTGCAAGATTTGTTGCTATCCATATGAATACCAAATGTCTTATGGAATACCTCCCCAATTGGTAATTTGCTATAGCATATTGAATCCTATAAAACATGGTCCAAACTTTTTGCTGCTTTCTTGCGCACTCTACACCACCGAGGACCAAGCACAAAAGAAGACATCTCTGGATATGATCCATAGTGATAATTCTCCCATGTGAGATCTACTAGGCAAAATATCTAACCTTCATGGAGACTTAGTTCTTCAAGAACTACACAAAAATTCCATGGATGAACAAGTATAAATATCCCTGCCTCCTGGTCAGTGGCAAACCCAGAAATTGGCCAAGGGCCAACTGTCCAGAATCGAGATGAATAGTAACGGTGAAAGGAAATTGATTTGGTGAAGTGGAACCAACAATAAGTTGGTCATGTAAGAAGAATTTTCAGTTCAAGCCACAATTGATAGAGGTCTGATGCAAAAATATTGCTCTTAGGATCTAACCTAACTTCTCAGGTGAATTTCGAGCAAATTAAACTCGGAAAACATCTCCTTCAACATTAAGTTGAGAGGATTCATGTAATAAGACTCATAACAAGAACTAGTTTATTATTCAACAAGGTGGAAGTCAAATTGTGCACAAGGTACAATTGTCATTGCTAACCGGACATGAATTTAAATTTTCTGTAGTTGGGTAGAAAAGAAAGCTACAGCCAGGGTTTAGTGTCTATTCAATTTGCGCGCTTATTCGTTGAAACTCCCTTTTAGGAGGTAGATCATCACTAGTTTTCTGTGTAGTATCTAACTGATATTTACTCAAAATGATGATGAAGAAGAAGGATTCTGAAAGCATTAAACTGGCTGGCTCACAAAATTTTCCTCTCCTTGATACAAGAGAGGTTCAAATAGAACATTCCCCACTTTCAATCTTTCTTAGTGTAAACAGTAGTAACAACCAAAGGTTCGATAAAGCACGAATGGTGGGAATCAACATACCTTAATAATTTTGGCAACTGATGGCCATTAAATGCAACAGAATGAATGCCCAGCAACCAAGCATGAACCATGGCCCGAGCTGCTCCAGAAGACATGAGGTGCAAATCTAAGCAAGAATCGGACCATATAGTTTCCCATACATTGCGTCGTTTTCCTTCAAGTACCACCAATTGGGCTCCTCGTTTCTATAAATAAGATGCAAGTTTCAGATATCAGAACCAGCAAAAATGTGAAAGTATAGTTTTTTGTATTAAGAAGAAAAAAAGAAAAACAAGGGCGAATTCTCTTTTCCTGAATAAATTGGGCCCATTATGGAACTTTATATTGCATTTTCCTTCTTCAAGAAAAGTGCCCTCATTTCTTATTACATTTATGCAAACAATGCCAAACTAAGCGAGTGAATATAAAAAGGAGATGCTCATTTCTTATTTCTTATTAAAAATGACAAAGTTTTAGATATTCAGTTTAAGAATTTAATTTACAAGTAAAACGGTCATCAAGGGGAAAATGTATAAGAAAAAAGAACCAGAAATAAGAAATTGGTATCTAGTAGAAAAGAGGAAAAAGAAAACAAGAATGATAATCAAATTCCTTTTTCTTTATCTTTTTAAAAAAAAAAAAAACACACAAAACAACCAAACAAACAATGAGAAATGGGATATGAGAAAGTTCCAAGACTTCACCTGACCAAAATGCCAGAGCATATCTGTCAAAGCATTGTAGAAAGCAGATGCAGTGGAAGAGTCCATCTGCTTCACTTCATCAAACAGATATTGTGCTTGAATCCACACATTTTCACTAAACCCCATAAGGAGTCCATGAGCTACACCATAGACTTGATTATCAAATAACCGGAGCTCTTCCAATAACATTGAAGCATCTTCGATTGATTTGCAGCGGCTGTGGATATATTCAGCTTGAGATTATAATGAATAATAAGAAATAAGACCAAAGCTAGCAACCAGAAGGACTAACATGATAAATCTCAGAAAATATGCTAGAAAGTGGAAAGAACAGGTTCCTCCAATTGGCATGGATAAAAAAAATACTAATGAAAAATAATAAAGTGAGAGTGTAATACTTCTTTTTTAGAATAGAAATGAGCTTTCATTGAAAGAATACACAAGGGCTAGCTATGGTTTTATAACTTCGGCAACTGATGGCATAACCATCATGGAGAGTGCCTCAAGTGGTCAAAGAGGACATTAGGTGCATAAGGTGATGGGTTCAATCCATGGTGGCCACCTACCAAGGAATTAATTTCCTAGGTATTTCCTTGACATCCAAATGTAAGTTTGTGAGGCGAGGATTAGGCTCAATGACCCCTGTTCAAGGAAAGGATTTATCCAAAATTGACAAAAAAAAAAAAAATCACCAACTATTGAATGATGTGATTTGTGGTATATTTGACTTGAGAATGTGAAAAAATGCGACAAAGGATTAAAAATTATTTGAAGTAAATATTTGACTTGTAGGACGAGCTTGCCAATGCCATCTAGATATACTAAAATGTTAAAAGAATTTCAATGCACATTAATTTCTAAGCGATAATTACTAAAGGATGCTAGTAGAAAAAGAATATGTCCATGGATAGCCTTCCCTATATCTCCAATCTTGGTCAGAAATTGTTTTTATGGAGAAACTTCATTCTGGATCCTAATAACAGGTCAAAATGCTAGTTTTGTATGACAATGGCCGCTTTGATAAACAAACATGGGTCAAATAACTTAATTTAGCAGATCCTTGGTGGAGGTTTTGAACAAATAATACAAAAGAAGTCTAAATAGCAAAATCTTGAGGGAAAAAACACTAGTCAGTTATTTTTACCTGCATACATTTAAAATCGCTGAAAATGTGACAACATTTGGTTTTATTTCCAACTCATGCATCTTCTTGAAAACACTCAAGATGGACCTGATCTCTTCCTTGCCTAGTATTTCTTTCTTTGCAGGCCCTTCTTTCTCAGAAACAAGTTGCTGATAAAATTTGAAGACATGGTCATCAACCCAATTTTCTATCTCACTCTCATCTACAGCTTCCATCAGCATGAGGGATGGGAAATCACTAGATGCACCAACAGCATCAACAAGAGATTCTGCTGTTGTAGAACGACCAAAGGCATCGATTATGGAATTGTAAGTGACAACATTAGGCCGAATCCCTTCTTTTATCATCTCATCAAGCAATGATACTGCAGAATCCACTAAACCATTTTTACATAAAGCATTAATGAGTTCACTATAAAGAACTACATCAGCCTTCAATCCAGCCTGCTTAAATTCACGAAAGACCCCCATTGCCTCCTCATATAGACTACCTTTAGAATAAACATCAATTAAGGTAGAATACGTCAATAAATTCGGGGATACACGGTCTCTTTTCATCTCCTTAAATACTCTAGTCACTACATTAAACTTCCCCTGCTTTCCATATCCATCGAGAAGTGCATTGTAAGTAACAACATCCTTTTTAACACCAGAATTTCCCATCTCTCTGCAGACATTCAGAGCATCTTCAAACCTGCCAAGCTTAGCATAGATCGAAAGCAATGTATTATACGAAACCCTATCCAAACCAATGCCCAGAAACTTCATTTCATTGTATAAGTTCAGTGCATCTTCTAATCTACCAGCCTTGGCATATCCATCAGCCATTGTACTATAAGTAACAACATTAGGCAGAATTTTCTTTGCAGGCATCTCTAGCATAATCTCAAAAGCCAAATCCATCTGCCCACCTTTGCAAACCGCATCCAAAAGTGTATTATAAGTAAATATATCCTGATCGATCCCTCGATCTAACATCTCGTTAAACAAGTTACGAGCCGCCTCCCACAACCCTCCTCGACTACACACAGCAAGAAGTGAGTTATAGGTAATTCTATCAGGTTGTACCCCATTCCTCATCATTTCTTCAAAAATCTCCACCACTCTCTTAAACTCCACTCCTCCTTTCCCACATGCATCAATCACTGCATTATAAGTAACCAAATTTGGCTTCAACCCTGAATCTTTCATGGATTCAAACACCTTAATAGACTGATCAAAGCACCCACTTTTTCCATAAGCACTTATCAAAGCTGAAAAGGCAAAAACAGTGTTCCCATACCCTTCACTCAATGCTGTCTCGAAAACCCCCTTAGCAAGCTCAACTTTCCCAAGCCTACCAAGAGTACTAATCATAGCACTAGCTAATTTACCTCGCTCATTCTTTCTCCCCTCTCTAACAAGCGCAAACTCGAAGCATCGAATCGATTTCGAACATTCACCTCTATTCCCTAGCTCCCTCAGCAAAAACGTGTAATCCTCCGACCCACAAAGCCTAGACTCGAAATCAAGCAAAATATTATCCAAACTCGCATCGTCCTTACCAAACTGAATCATCAGATTCAGAACCTCATCAGCAATCGCAGTGTGGCGAGTAGCCATGGAGGATTTGGGGCGTCCGAAGTGAAACTTCGAGACGTATCGAGTAGATCGGCGGCCGGAGAAGTTGGAAGCGAGCTCGGATTTGGAGGAGGTGAGGGAACAAAGAGATGGGAAATTAGGGTTTTGAGAGAGCGGAGCAGAAGTAGAAGTTGAAGCAGATTTAGCCGCACTGTGACTGGGATTTGGGGGCAATGGTTTGACAAGAGAAACCTTGTGGGTCGTCGTCCAAGGGCCATTATGGCGGGGATTTTGGCGATGGTTTTTGAGGTTATTTTGTGGGTATTGATGAGTTTGATACGGCTTTGCCGTTGTGATTGAACAGTGTGGTGGAGTAGAAGCCATTGAAACAACCCCAAGACAAACAAGAAAGAAACCTAGAAACCCAGAAAGAAATGAACTTACTTACAGTGATTGAAGGGCATAAGCATTCATGAAGGTCGTGATAGCCATTAATGGCGGACAACCCAGGAGAGATTTCTGGATATGGGTTGGAATTTAGAGAGAAAAGGAGAGTGGAGAATTATGGATAAGAGTAAGAGCAAGATGGGTCTATTGTAAAAAGATGTGAAATTGGAACCATATATGACTCCAAATCCAATGTCCAATTATAGAGCCTTACCTCAAATCCCATTTGTTTCCAAGAATTGGACCCTTTTTCTTACATGGATGGCTTTTTGTTGCATACCATCCCCAATTTAATAAAGTACTATCAAGATGTTGACTTTTTCTGAAGTTTTGGTTTGGTTTGGGTCGACTTCAATTCTTTTGATTTCAAATATAATTGAAAATCTCCTTTTTTACAAAGTAAAAAAAATATATATATATTGATTTTAATGTTTCATTTTAAAATTGACTTGAATATACTTTATTTTGACTAAACTTTAGTTCTGAAGTGGTTACCCTCCAAGTCATAAAAGAATAAAATGTGGTAGTCAAACTCTAAATCCAATTTTTTTAACATAAAGTTTTGAGGAATAATTTCAATATATATGGCTTCATTTTCTGCCACAAATTTTTTTTATTTTTATTTTTATATTATTTAAATCAAATTTTTATGGCACCATTGACACTCCTTATGAATAAGGAAGCAAATATTTCTCATTTCAAATACTTGTTAAGTTCACATAGATATATATGTTAAATGACAAATTAATGAGTAGACTATTAACTTTTTTCTTCAAATTAAATTAAATATTTTTATACTTTAAAAAAAAAACTTGCACCAAAACTCAGACTATGTTCTTTTAAGAAACTCCTCAATGTTTGTATTTAATACTAGTAAATAACAACTCTCAAACACTTTTAACAACTCAAACTCTCTATGAAATATTACATTAATTTCATTAAACTTCACATCAAACTTATCACTCAATCATTATTAATATCAATATCTAAATATTTCTTTCTAAAAACAACTACAACTCTTCAAAGGGTTAATGACATATTGATTTGGTAGATTAATAGTAATCTAAGTTAACTCCACGAGAATTTAATCTTGAAATAAATTATTTTATAAAAAATTATGAAATAATATTCATAAAAAGAAAGTAAACATTCTTGAAATTTTCAAATTTAATATTATATTAACAATTTATAAGAAGAAACACAAAAGTTTAAATACATCACAGAGCTACAAATAAACTTAAAATTCTAGTGTTGATCTTGATGCAAAAATAAACAACAAATATGAATGGATGGTAATCGAGAATTAAATTTTCATCCTTGAAATTTGATTAAATTCAAACATTTGGGTTAAAGAAATAACGCTGACACATATTGACAGGGGTCCATTATTAAAAATAAACAGTCTTTCTAATCCTCATTCAGTTGGCTAAAATCCGAGTAATTCCTAGAAGAACAACTCAGACATGATCGCAAATTAAATTAAGCCTAGAGAGCAAAACTTTACTAGTGATTGATCTACACGTCAAAATTTAATAATAAACATCGACCTCTAGAACTCAAGGACAGATACTATTCGAGTAAGTCTTAACAAACACTGGCCTGCCTTCTTTAATTAATAAGAATTAGTTTTCCAATTGAGCTAATCACAAATTTGACCAAATGGAAGTTACTTGCATTCTCCACACTGGAAGACCGTTGGTTCTCAGTATGTCTTTTTTCTCAAAACTGGTTTTCGTGCTTCTTTCTTTAGAGTTACAGTGAATCCAGATGCTGCTGCTGATGATGATGATGATGATGAGCCCACCGTGGTATGGTAAAAATCTTTAATTCTGTAAAAACAAAAGGCCGGGTTGAAGGTGTTATAGTTTGCAAATTTGTGTCTACCATAATTGATTTGAAGAAACATTTGTTCATGTTACCTTGGAATGCTGACGAAGAGGATAATCACAAAGATTCCGCTAACGAGCGGGAGTACGGGTGCGGTAGTAAGGTCCTATGGAACGAGGAGGGAGAGAAGGAGAGAGCATTTTAGTTATCTAGCCAAGTGGGAGTACAATAAAATTGAGATGAACAAAAGACATCTAACCAAATGATAGACTACCACAAACTGTAAAAGTTTGTATCCTGGAAGATTAGAATAAAAGTACCATCTAGCAGAGAGTAACACTGACCTGTTTGTGGTGATATTCTTCAAATTTGTATTTCAGTGGGCCCACGTTAATTTGATTGTTTTCCTCCAAGTCAGCCTCAATGATGCTAGACTCGAATTTCATGGTGCTTAACGGCTCACTTGATCGTAGCTGCACAAGGTACTTACCCTTAGGTAAGCCTTTTACCTGAAAAAAGTTCGAAAGCGGCAAGGGGAACACGGACTCGACTTTAGAAGTCTCACTTGCTGACTTGATTTCCACTTGCAAACCTGACTTTAGTCCCTCAATTTTATTTCCTTCAACATGACCACTCAAAATGGTCAATTCAGGGCGTTCAAAGACAAGGAAATCCAGTCCCTTGATATCCTCTGCTCCAACCTACCAAAAATTAATCGCGATATATAGATTTCAGATATAGAAAACAATAGAACAAAAATATACATACTTTTGCTAATGCTTTATGAAGTTCCCATATAAATTGGCTATATAAGACCTCGACGGTTATTGCTCCAGGAGATGCACGTTCAATTTTGGCATTGCCTTGAACCTCTCTTTGAACTACTCTTATTGTGTAAGTTGTCTCAGGGAGCAGTCCCCTCAAACGATAATTTCCGGATGCATCTGTCTTTGTTTCTTCGTAATACCCCTTTGTTTCTGATCTTGCTTCAACTGAAACACCTTCTTTTGGTTGACCAGATAATAGCGTCACCACACCTATAGCACTGAAGAAGTTTAACGGAACAATTTTAGCATCTTGCAATACCATAAAGTATTTTACTTCATAAAAATATAGTTCACATCACCAAGAGGTTATGTGTTGTGAACTCAAAGAAAAAAAATTAAAATTAGAAAATGTTTCTCTCCTTCTCCTAGAAAATGGATTAGTTTAAGGGTTTCACCAAGGGCTTTTAATCTAAGAAAAGTGTCGGCATCCAACTTGTGATTCAGAGTGCCTTTTATTTGTGTAGTTTTTGAAATCTACGAAACATGCTGCAAGCACATTATGGACATGTTAGGTCTCAATCAAGATGTTGAGGACGCATTTGTAGAGAAATTGAAGAAAACTATTTAGACGTGATAACTTTTTTGTTGGGTACAAGTTTATACAGCTCGAACTCGTTTATATCATGTATTTCAAAGTATATGAAAGTATTAACATGTGTAGTAGACGTGTCTAGAGATTAGATATACAAGAGTAGACAAAACCCAAGCTAAGAGAGAGGGGCATACTTTACAATCAGTTATAATAGAAGAAATATCAGACACTCTTTATTAAAAAAAAGCTCACAACTAATCCTCCAAACTATTGACAATGATTTCTTGTTTCGAGAGAGGTAAAAGGACTAAAAATGAACTAATTAAAAACACTCGTCAAATTTTGATAATCATCGACTGCATATAAAAATTTGTTTTTAAAATTGTAAAAAATAATTTTAAAAATGGATTTTTTTAAAAAAAATTTAACTCGCCACTTGCAAAGTACTCCGAAAACGTAATCCCAAAAATACACAATAAATATAGATGAAAAACTGTGATAGATGCCATAAGAAACCTGTAAGCCACACGGGTAGCCTGGAAATTAACTTCTTTAGATTCCCCAGAATCAAGTTCAATTGTCTGAGCTGCAGGTGAGAAACCGTACTCCTATAAAATAAAGCAAATTATCAACTTTGCTTAGTAGAAATTAACACTTGTAAAAAAAACATGGGTTTCAGTACGGTAGATTATCCTGTATTGAATAAATGAAAATTCAAGTAATATTATCACCATTTTTTTTTATATTCGTGACTCGTGAGTGTCCAGGTCAGTTTATGCTTACCTCGATTATACTCACATATCAAACCGCCTAACCCTACCATATTTGGTTGTCGAGAAAATCCTAAAAGATTAATTCATAAGTAGGTGGCCACCATGGATTGAATCCTTTTGACTACTAGGCCAACCTTTTTTGTTATGACCTGAGAGCTTGGAGCTTTGCTCCTCTAGACCCGGGGCACTACTGGCCCATCTCGATGAAAAGGCTCCAGCTATTTAGTTAAACTACTGCTGAAAGCACATGAATCTTAGGATTCAAGTGCAGTGTTCTGATAGAATCTAGATCTATCTATTAGCAAAGCATCACGAACATACACGATAAACCAAGTGATTCAAGGTACTTGGACCCTCCCTAGACTCTTGAGATCTCTCAAGCCCTAACTTTCATACAATTCAATGATACTTCCTCACTAAACAACTCTCCCTATTTATAACCACCATATGTAACTAACTCTCTAACTAATTGCATAAAGGCCCTTACTATTCTTTAATATTCCTAAAGCCTAAACCTATCATGTTCCTCTAAGCTTTGTGTAAGATATAAGCCTAACCAAGCATGTAAAAACGGAAAAGATGACCAGGGGAAAATCAAACAGATCATTTCCAATTAAATTCTTTAAGTACCTTGAGTACCGGACGCAAGTAGAAAGTTCCAGGGAAAAGATCGTTGTAAATGAATTCTCCATCAGAACTAGACACTGAATTATTTCTATAACCATTGTCACCACTCAGAGATAATAGCACCGAAGGAATCGGTTCTTCACTATTATCTTTAGAATAAATTTTCACAGAAATTTGACCAAGCTTCTGACACGAAAATGAATAAGGTCCAACACGCTCCAGATGAAAGCCAGGCTGCAAATGGAAATGTTACAAAAAAAATGAGGGGGCGGCAAAGATGGGAAACAGATATAATGCCCAAACAGAAAAGATAAAGATGCAACTTATTTACCATCATAATCATCACAAAGAAATAATGTGATCAACTTGCAATCTCTTTCTATTCACAAAACAAGCAAGTTGAGAAAAAAGCAGCAAAGCACAGTGTATGCATGGGATTAAAATAGTACACAAGTCCTAGAGGTAGCAAACTACATGGTGGCTCACTGATCAATTTAGCAAACGTGTACAATCGAAGTAAATTTGTTTTATATGCATAGTAAGAGTGAAACCAGAATAAAGTTGAGTAATCCCAGGTCGTGGTAATCAACAGAGGTAACGGTGCAACCTAGAATTGGAATTATTAAAGAGCACTCACGATTCTTTATTCCGTAAAGAATACCAAGAGTTGGTGTGTTATCTGCAAAACAGATGCAGAACATCAAGCCCATCTTTTTATCCACGGTCCTTTTGCTTATTTTTTCTGGATGACGATTTTGAAGGCTTTTGATTGGTCCTTTCCTTTTCCAAATGATATAAAATTATTTGTATTCGTCATCTTGGTGGGACATCTATTACGGTAAGGAAGAAGTTTTTATGGCTTGCTTTTTCACGTGTTTCTTATGGACAATTTGGGGAGAAAGGAATAACCGCATTTTTAGAGATGCTTCCAAAACTTTTGATAACTTCCTAGAAGCCATTGTTACAACTGTGTATACTTTTGGTGTAAAGATAAGCACATTCTCACCTCATACAGCTTATCTTATTTTGTTTAAAACTTTAAAATTGAAATCTATTCATGTAATTCACCTTTTGGTCCCTCAAGTTTACTCCAATCATTTAGAATAATATATAACATGTTTCCTTTGAAAAAATAAAATAATACCAAGAGTCGTTTCTACACGACCTAGCAACTCATTCATAGGTTGCCTTTAGCCAACGAGCTTAACTACCAGAGTGACTGGACCAACTAACTAAATAATAACTAAACTAACAGAAACAGTAGCAACATTCAAGCTGAACCCAGCCAATAACAAGCTATTGACTAAACTAAACAGCACGTGAAACACAAGTAACAATTAAGTGAATCCTCCATAAAGTTCCTACTATTATCGATCAAGTATAATGAACTGCAACTCATGTATAGGATACTCATATTTCACATTTTCTATCTGTCCGAAAACAGCTTCTCTTGCTTTAGGTGGTCGTTGGCTCAAAGCAAGCCTAAGTTGTTTGGATGAAAGTTATTACGGATTTATTTCAAGAGGTGTAGTTGAAAACGGAAAGGAATTATATACTTTTCTAGGATGCTCACAAGAACAGAACACAGATCATTTTTTCTTTCTTTTCTGTTTTTGGCTTCTTGCAGGTTTCTTTCAGAATATTCTGTAATTATTCAACTCCTTTGCTTGGGTTGGGTGGGAGTGCTCCTCTCTCATTTTTGTAATTTTTCCTATTCAAAGAAACTTTGTTGATTGCTACATAAAAAACATGGCTGATAAGCTAAACAACTTGAGAGGACCAAAAACACAGCAACTGTAGTAAATAGTAAAGTACAACAAATGAAAGGAACCTTGGACTACATCAGATAAATAACAGATAGACCTGTAAAGCTAAACATTCCACACCTTCATAGCATCAACTCTGTAAGTTATGTCATCATATAGAGGGCCCCCAACAAATGAGCCATCAATATCAGTGGCAGTTTTAAGCACTAAATCCCCACTCGCGAGAGAAGCAATGGAACTATCTCCAGCAGCAGTAATCCTGATATGAACCCCAGAAAGAGGGGGAGAAACCGATCCTTCAATGTATAAGCCCAACCGACCAGAAAATGTAGGAATAGAATCTTGACATCCATCATTTTTCACCAAGACCTGATGAGGGCATCGTGAACATTTGCTCACAATGATAGATCATACAGTACTTAAACTAGAATAGAAAGAAAAGGTAAAACTCACATGATGCTGTCTAGGATAAAACAAGATCTTCCTCTCCTGATTCCTACAATAACCAGAATTTTAAGTCAGAAACATCACGATTGGCGAAGGTTTAAATCATTCTTTAATTATACCCAAACATTGTTGCTTTCTTTAGGGGGGTACATGCAAAATTACGAACATATAGGAAGTTCACTTCACTCTTTCCAGCCGAAATGATATGCAAGACACAGCCCATCAGACAAATATACAAGAGAAGACAAAGCCCAAGCTAAGAGAGAGAGGATACTTTACAATCAGCTATAATAGAAGAAATATCCACTCTTTATTCAAAAAAGCTCATAACTAATCCTCCAAACTACTGACAATGATTTCTTGTTTCTAGAGAGGTATAAGGACTAAAAAAAATTTTAAAAATTAAAAAAAAAAAAAAAAAAAAAAAGCTCATAACTAATCATCCATTTTGTATTTGTGCCACTAAACGTAAGAATGAAGAAAAGGAACAAGTAAGTTTCAATCAGAGTACTTGTTTTAACAAAAGGAACCATTAATGCTATAATTTCAGGCCAACAGGTTAATATTCTAGTATGCAGACCTGGTATCCACAGGAACCAAGGTGAGTTCCTCTCCAGAGATAGCCCAGACAGAGTACTCATACAAGGCAGAATTTAATTGATCCTTGGCATCAGAGGTAAGTTTGGCTTCAGCATTATCAATCACATTGCCTTCCGCACCCACAATGTTCAACAGAATACTTTCAGGTAATTCGTAAGCACCAAGTGAGACGGGATCAACATTAATTTTCCCATTTAGTAGATATTTTTCTCCTCTCAAATAGAGGGGCTGACGAATATTTTGACAAAAGAAAGGAAAAAATTAGTCTCACAAAAATAATGTATGCAAAATCATCAAATACAAATCTGGGAAATTACAATACCTCAGGGTTTAATGTATCTATTTTAGTTGATGAGCTCCCAAAAGAGATACAAGAGTTGGAAAACTGAACTTCGTGCACTCCAGGAGATTCCACGCAAATGTACTGAGAACCTTTCTGCGTTACACAAGGAATCAATTACAGTCTAGCGCCTGATACATTCATAATAGAGTAAAACAAAATTTTGGGACTGAAGAACTAACCTTGACTTTCAAGTTCAAAGGTAGCCCATCCATTTGAGAAATATAAGCATCCACATCATGAGTAGATATAACATTAACCCAGAAACCTTTTTGAATAAACTCAATTCCGTGTACATCTTCAATACCAACATCCACTTCAAGTGAATTTCGCTCCCAGCACCAATCATCTTTACCAACCATACCTTGAATGGATGATCGTGAAGCCTATTAAAATATAACTGCTCAGCAAGTATATCTATGTTCAACATTCAGATGCCAACGGATATGATGCTAATAATTACATCAAAATGTTTATCGTTTTTAATATAGGAAAGGAACCTGATATTAACAAATAAAATGTAGGGATGATGCAACTGATCAGTGATGTAAATCATTTCTAGACCCCTCATACCAACCGATGTGTTGTAATTAACATGTAACTAATGCAAAAATATACAGGAGCAGCGAAAAATAATTTATAAATATCATTCACAACAAAATTCTGTAATTTTCAATGACCATATTAAGCAAGGCGCAAGGCACAGACTCATAAGTCGGAAGTAACCAGTGTAAAAATATATACGACAAGGTAAAACAGTTATACCTCTATCCTGTGTTTTCCAGGGATAACATCTTGAAATATAAACTCATTACTTTCATCTGTCAAACTGATAGTCTTCTTCTCACTGATAAGATTGCCAACCAATCTCTGAAGGGTAATAGATATTGATGCACCACATCTCTCTTTGCATGTTACAGAACCAAGTATATTGACAAGTGCCTTGATAACCAATTGTAAGAAAGAAAATAAGTCAATGGAAGCAGATATAAATAATTTTATCATGTGAAGAAGTCTAACAAATAGTCTAAAGCAGGAAGATGGGAATATACATTTTATCAAGCAGTAAAAGTACCATTAGTCTTAAGAGGTCTACAGAAATTCAAAATATTACCTGTGAAAAAGCAACATTCAGTAAGGGGCTTTTGACTGTAACATCAGCATAAGATGGCGAGAACAATAGTCCAGGAGCACTTACGGGAGAAATTGCCATAGCAGATAGGCGATATTCACCAGGTGGGACCTGAAGAAGCATAACATAATAAGAGGCATGGCTATAGAGAAAACTTAACAAAGTAAAACGATCTCATCAACAAGAATAACTTGCAGAAGTGCTAGAATACTAAAATTCAAAAGCAAGAAAACTCTATATTAGAGTATGGAGACTATGAATTGAAGTGTCAATGCTCATTACGTCCTAGTTTCTCTATGTTGCTTAGAGCAACTTAACACTATGATGATATGTAGTGTCTCAACCCTACTTGGATCATCTCGAAGTTGTTGTGAGTTTACTTATAAAAGAAAAGGTTTGTCTACATCAAAAAGGAGGAAATTTGTAGTGAATATAGTTTAAATCCATGAAGAAGGGTCGATTTTCACCACCAAAGGAGTTTTAAAGAGGAAGGAAGTCATCATGTCCATTCTAGCAAGAGTTTTGTTGGTTGTTCCCAAATATCCACCAAATTCATCTCCAATCTTTTTGAAAAGATCTATCGACCATTTGTCTATTGAGAAGTTTCTATCTTGATCCAACGACAACCTCCATAGCTAGGCACCATCGGGTTCTTGAGCAGATTTTCATAACTCCAAGGGAAAAAATGAACTCTAAACTTTCTGCAAGGTGCCAACTATAGGGTATATTAATAGTAAAGCGGTACTAAGGCCATTAGAGTAATTAGTCAAGAAATTAGTTAGAGTATCTTGTTATAAATAGAAGGAGAATGAATGAGAAAGGGTATCGAATTGTTTAGTAGTTTTGGGTCTTGGATTAGTATACTCAAGAGGAGGCTCCAAGTTCCTTATACTTGGATTTATTTTGCAATTCTTGTTTTCATTTCAATATATTCCAGTTCATGGTTCTTGTTAAGAGGTATCCTAACACTTTCCCACCTTATACCAATCTTTGATGTTGGCTATGATCTTTGCTTGTTCTTTCTTTCTTTTCTCAATAAAAGTTTGGTTCATTATCAAAAAATGATCTTTGTTTGTTCTTGGTCTACACAAGAGAAAAGAGATCCATCAGGTTGAAGAGGGTTAAATGAGGATGATGAAGATAGTTCTTGTTGTAGATCTAACTTGCTCTCATGCCTACTGTTGTGAAATGTTCCCGTTAGATAATGACCATGGATGATAGGTAACCAGTGGCGAAGGAGGGAGAATTGATAACTTCATCTGCAAGGTTCTTTTCGATCCTCTAGTGAATATTAATTAAAAAGGTAGTGGAGCTCTTCAATGCATCCTTAAAAGATTTTTCCCAAAAAGGTTGTTTTCAATCCTCTTGTGAGTATCATGTTCTCCTTTTTTAGATTATCTAAACCAGTTCCCCTTTCTCCTAAATTGTAATTAATCACCCTCTTTTATCTTATTGGATAAAAGTATCAACCAAAAAATGGCTATACAAAAATACAGGCTAGAATCATTAACGGGAGCCATTGATAAAATTACAAGGAAAGGCTCCAAGACTTAATTAGCATAAATAAAGGATGGTAAAAAAAATGACTTCGTCACATGGACCGAAATCAAAGCATTGAAATGAGCTCAGATAGCAACCAAGAATTTTCCTATACTCAAGAATCCAAAAATCCTTCATACTCAAGAATTTTCCTATTTCTCTCTAACCACATTATATTCAATTTAAATGAACTCAGATAGCAACCTGCAATGCCAAATGAAATTCACAACACAGCAAATACTGAGCATACAGACATTTGTTCATCTTCCATTCACCTAATAATTAATAAGGAACTAAACACCACAAAAAAAAAACTCCAAGGCCTCTCGCCACATTTGTTAATCTCCTTTCTTCCAACTTAAGCAATTAGGGTTGTCAAAAAAAAAAAACTTAAGCAATTAGGAGCAACGTAAAAAGTATTGCCCTTATTTCAAGATAACATACCTCGAAACAGAATTTACCACTTTTGTCGGTTTGTTGGACTTGGGGTTTAACATTTTCTGGTCCATGAGTCAATGCTACCTAAAGTTCAAAACAGAATATGGAAACAAATCATTTGGCATGCAAAGTACATTCACAAAAAGATATTAAAGGATGTAAATTTTACCTTGGTCTTGTAACCATCTCCAATAGTTTGAACAACACCGCACACATCATAAAAAGTTGCTTTAATATCAGCAACAGAAATCATGTTTGGCAAAACCTGAACTCGCAAGGAAAGTTGGAATAAGAAAGGACCAGAAAATAACACTTTGAACTGAATTAAAGATTACTAATTCCTATTAGAAAATTAATATATCAACAAACTTTAAGTGCGCAGCAGGAGTAATATTATTGAAGCTTCAAAGCAAAAGAATGAAGATATTTTTAATTGATAACGTACCAAATAGTTCTCCAATTTGTTGAATTTGAAGTGCTCCTTTCTAGCTTCAATTGTATAATGGTTAGAAGTTACCTATTACATTAAAATGAAAAGAAAGAATTGATCAAAAGAATGACACTTATTAAAATAGTGATCACAATTATTAAAAGTATATACAATACAACAATGTTCATGAGATGCCTAATGTTCAAATTCTAACAAGTGGGTGGGAAGTGCATATACAATTGGGGCCCCAAGGAATGAGTGTTTGTTTCATGTTGAGAACGAGATTGCATATACAAACTACGAAGTTAGAGTTATGAAACCCGTAAGAAATTAATTCCTAGGTAGGTGGCCACCATGGATTGAACCCACAAGCTATTAGTTTTCCAAGTCCATTTTGACCACTAGGTCAGCCCATGATGGTTCTTTTAGTTTTTGCCATCAGGATTAATCTAATGCTGCCCCTGTTTTGGGCTCCCCCACATATGGGGTCTCTCTTTTATCTTCATGGTTTTTATTTTATGGCTCTCTTTATCGACTTGGAATCTCATTGTCTAGAGTGAAGTGAGCATGAGGCGCTTTCCTCCATGAAAGCTTTTCACCAGCGACCCTCACTTTGTTTCTTTGGTATTTTCTATTGGCAGCATCAAATTCACAATTTCTCCATCAAGCATTTTCCTTCTTTGGCATCTTCCTCGTACACCGACCACATTAGCACACGGTTTATCCTTCTTCATCAATTATCTTCAATAATTAAAAGGAAATATCTTACGAAATTATTTGCATCTTCGACAAGCAAACTTTGCATAACCCACCTTGTGTTTCTTCCTTTTTGTTAAGAGTTCTCTCTAATTTTATTGGTGAATAGGCTTGTATTTATCGGATTTTTCCTTTGCAATTGCATTTGAGCTCTAATTGGCCTTTGTAATCCTATTCGGGTTTTCTCTCTTATCGTTGTTTCAATAAGTTCTTTGTAACACTTTCAAGATCAATGAAATTGATTTGTTTCTTATTAAAAAAAAAGGTTTATATATTTAGCCTAACGTTTAAAACTAGGATTCTTTCAAATAGATTAGTTCTAAGTTCTAACTAGGACTACAACCAGCTACTAAACTACAATAACGGCAATAAAGAACTTCATGGACAGAAAGGGTAGCTTTACCAATAGCCATTTCTACGAATAGCTCTCATTTAAATTCCAGGCAAAGCAAGAACGCAAATCTTAGGGCAACATCTTCTTTTCTATGAATGAGTGAGGCGAGTAACAAAACTTTATAGTTTATACCTGATCAAGCTTGTAAAACCCTTCCTTGCCAGTGACAGCTCTTTCATGACCATCAACTATAATTTTGACACCTTCAACTCCTGCATCATTTGCATCAACAACACGGCCCCCAACAGAAAATCCAGTAACCTAAGCAAACCAACAAGAATCAGAAATAAGCATTCGATTTCTTTTAATCAAACCAAACACTAATTAAATTACAATTAAACATGATAACTCCAATTTCCAACTTCCAACTTTTCACTCTTAAGCAACTGCTTACAGAAGGTACAAGATTAAAGACAAGAATATAATAACAAGACAGTATTCTAATTGCTTGGAGAAGCTTAACCCATTCTTTTCTCTCTTTTTTTTTTTTTTTTGAAGTTTTAATTTAATTAGTGAAAAATTACATCAACATTTTAAATTAATGAAAAGTTACATCAACATTGTTTCTTAACTACCATCAGAATAATGACTAAAACATGCAGTTCAGATTATTGCAACTTAAAATAGCAACAATCATGAACATGATGGTGTTCAAAAAGAAGAAGAAGAAGCACCAGACTCGGTATAAAAGCAAACAAGTATAAACTATATAACAAGCTTCTATCCAACTCAATTATAGAATGGAACTAAATTATATGTAGATTCACCGCTATATTGGAAAGACGGAGAAAGAAACAATGTGGGCACCAGGAAATACAGAAGACCAAATTAATTGCTTTGGCCTAAGTTTCACCTATCCAAGTTTTAAGTCAGTCTAGACTACAAAGATATAAATGGACTTCTATGATTACTTATAAACTGTACGATTATTTAAAGAGTTCAAGATTAGTAATAAGCTGAATACTCTTAGGGGTGCATTTGGGCGACGATTGTATTATTAGGTGTGTATGACAACGATTGAGTTATTATAAACGGTGAGTTTTTTTTTTTTTTTTTTGAAACTGGGAGATCAGAACTTCGTTCCACTATACCCGGGGTAATCACGCCTGTCCCTAGGCCAGGCACCGCAAGACATCGAAGGAATGGAGATACGAGAGGTGTCTACAAATTAATGTCACAGGTGAATTTCAAACCTGGAACCTGGAAGGGAGCACACCTTCAAAACTCAAGTTTTCAACCACTGTGCCACCCTTTGGGACAAACGGTGAGTTATTATAACAGGGGAGGTTATAATAGCCTACATTTAGGGTGCAAGTTATTATAACATAGGATTATAATAACAGAGAGTTTTATTATAAAAGGGTTTACATTTAGGGTCTTATTCTTATTATAGTTGGAATGAGGGGTTATGGGCTAACCCACCAGTTATATAACTGGCGGCCCAAATGCCCCCTTAACTTTTATAAAAATAATTTTCATAAAGTCTTTTTCCATTGTTCAAACTATTAAGTATGAATAAAAAAATTGAACAAGCAGCATGACAAGAAAATTTGATGGCATGACATAGAGATCATGTTAGATTTTTCTTTTTTTTTTTTTTTTTTGAAAACCGGGAAATCGGAGGTTCGCTCCCCTATACCCGGGGCACCACTGGCCCGTCCCTAGACTGTGACACCGAGATACTTCGAAGGGTATTCTAGTTTAAGCGCTTTCCAGCGGCCTCGAACCAGGGATCTCTCAAGGAAGCGTGCCTTAAAGTCCTTGCCCCCAACCGCTGAGCTGCCCCTTGGGGACGAGATCATGTTAGATTGAATACTTGTACAATCCTCTAATTCAAATTCAATAAACTACTGACAGTATATAGCGGAAATAACAAACGGTACCTGAAATTTTTGAGAAATTGTATTGTGTTGATGCTCAACGTTCATATGGATGATGCTAGGTGAAACGTCAAAAATCGTATTTTCACCCTTGTAGTATGGCAGAAGCTCATAACGGCCTGTAAGAAAATTAAACTATTAAGATGAAAATTAACCAATTAAGATTAAACACGTGAAAGATACTACAAATTGGAGTCCCTGTTGTAGTTAGTGTTTTACTCCTACTTCTTTCAGGCTTGTTCTTTTATGTCATTGTTTTTTTTGGTTTGTTCAATGAAAGTTTGGTTTCTTACCAAAAAAATATATATATTTGTTGTAAATTTAGAGAAAAGAAAATTTCTTTAAAGCCAACAAGAGCATAGGTCAACTGGCATGATGTCTGGCCTAGTAACCAAAAGGTTATGGGTACAAATTTTCTATCCTCAAATGTTGTTGAATTCAAAAGAAACCTTCTTTACAGTCAACAAGAGCATAGGTCGGCTGGCATGATGTCTGACCTAGCAGCCAAAAGGTTATGGATTCAAATCTCTCGCCCCCAAATGTTGTTGAATTCAAAAGAAACTTTCTTTAAAGATCGAGAATTAGACATGTTCAAAACCAACACTCACGAACAAATTTAGGATGACATAAAAAAAATAACATACACTAAACTTCCTACAGCCAATAGAATAATGGACGAGAGGAACAACTAACAAGCACCACTAATATAATATAGGGTTTAGAGGGAATGAGTTGAAGTGGCCAGTGGCACTACACCTAGGATTAAATATCCTATGAGTTACCTAGGTGACCCAGACACTATCGGTTTAAAAATAAAATTAAAAAATTGTTAAAAAAGATAACTACCGCAGGGTATTGCTTGGAATCTGAACATCCCATCAGCATCAGATACAACATGACATAGAGCTTTGCTTTGTCCAGGAGCATTACCAGGACCTTGGGGGCAATCAACCTCTTTGACATCGTCTGAGAATAAATAAAAATGAACTCCCAATATTGGGTTTCCCTACCAAAACAAACACGCAATCGTTACTATCGACACATAAAAGAGGGTGAAAAAAAAGTTTGCTCAAAAACTGACAACAACAATCTCATCTTATGAAAATAGGGTTTGATAGTGGATTTCCTAGTTTAATTATCTCAACCAAAATAAAATGAATCAAAAAGGGCTTCACAATTTTTTTCTCAAACGGTTACTTTTGGTGGTCATGAAAGTGTCTTCTGGTCCGTGGTCACAATTATCTCAACTAAATGAGAAAAAAAAAATCATGGAAGAGAGTAAAATTTTCAGATAAAAGAATAGAGAAATCACTAAGTGCTGTTTCTCAAATGACTGTTTACCTGAGCAACAACAAATCCACGAACATCATAACCTGGAACATAAAAAATATCATTGACAATACTGTTTCCAAAGCCCAATTCCACCTGCATCAAAGAACCCTCATTATTATTACCCATGAATCACAATCGTGTCAAGATCATATTAAAATTTGTGGTGGATAGAAAACTAGAGGACTCACAGTGCAAATTAAAATCATTAATAGAGGGGCAAGGTAACCATAACGTAAAATTTAATTAGGAGGCAAGGGTTGAAAAGCACCAAACCTCTGTGGAACCTCTAGTTTCAACTTTTAAGTCAGAGTGTGAAGCACGTAAATTATATCTCCCTGCCCCATCAAATGAACATGCAAAACAAAAATCTAATGCGTCAAAATTTTGACAATCGTGTTTAAATGAATGTGGTCTAAAGTGGAAAATATCACAATTTAAAGGACCAACATAATACTAATCCATATAGATTATTGAGCAGGCATTCCTAAGGCCTTCAGCTTTTAAACAAAAAATAGTAACCGTCTTTTTTCTGAATGATAAGAAACAAAACAATACAATTGAAGAAATTAAACAAAGTGATACAAAAAAGAGAGGGTAGGGAAATATGAGCATAACTGACAAGCAAAAAAGTTTGAAGCAAGTATAGGAAAGATAGAAAAAAACTAACAGAAGGAATTCTCCATGGAAGGGGAGGACATTTTCACGATACTTGATAGGAAGATATAAATTTCAATAGAAGTGCTTATAATTTTAGCCTTTTTTTTTTTGATAAATAACCGAACTTTCATTGAGAAAAAGGAAAGAAAGGGCTCACAAGAAGCCTATGAAAAAGGAGGCAACCTATGACGACGAAAAAAAAGTTTTCAATCAAGTAAAATAAGACCTAACGTGTAGTCACAAATGTCCTCACCACCGAGGCCCAAAGAAAGACATAGTGATAGAATCTAATAAAGAACCAAACATCGACTCCCAAAAAATTCTAGTCTTTCTCTCTCCTCAAAGCCCCCCTACATTAGTGCATACTCCCGCTTGCAACAAAAAACTTTCCTCTCTATCATCTCCCTGCAAACCCTCTGTCTAGCCAGAGCCATTCTAAACTATGCAAATAAGTGATTCTAAATATCATACGCCATCTCACAATACAACAGAGTGATCCAATTCCTCAATTGCCCTACTGTAGAGAATGTAGTACCAAGGCCCAACCAAGATAGGTACCCTCCTCACCACCCTATCTAAAGTGTTGAATCTTACGCATAAGACCTAATAAGCAAAAAACTTAACATTCTTTGGGATTTTTGTCTTCCACAATGTGGCAAAAGCAAACTCCCCCACCAACCAAATATCGGGATTAGAAAGACTCCAAAAATAAGACCTCCATGTAAAGCCTTCGATCGGGAACGAACTCCCAACTAAAGGCATCCCTCCTCTTAGTAGAGCAACGAAATTCCTCCAACAAAGAAAGAAGATCAATAACATCTTATGTATCTGTATCAGACAAAGGACGATGAAAACTCAGCAAAGGAGCGGGACTACGTCGCAGACTTGATAGAACCTCAACCACTAACCAAGTATTCATCAAAGACATATGATAAAGGCGAGGAAATGCTAAGAAAAGGGGTCTATCCCATCCACTTATCTTCCCAGGAAAAACGTGTCTCCCTCATCTGCCACCAAATTGTGAAAGAAGCAAGAGAACAAGGGTCGCTCTTCAACAATTAATTTCCAGGTGTTTCTGAAAGTGTCTTCTCCTCCACGTGAGGTCCACTCGAAAGGGGGCACCTTGTGCTTG
Organism: Sechiopsis laciniata; assembly: GCA_037833695.1. Taxonomy (NCBI): domain Eukaryota; kingdom Viridiplantae; phylum Streptophyta; class Magnoliopsida; order Cucurbitales; family Cucurbitaceae; genus Sechiopsis; species Sechiopsis laciniata. Next base: position 1,731,470 of record JBBMKA010000002.1, read on the forward strand.
CTCTCAATGACCCTACGCCACAAGGAAGTGGGTTTCAACGAAAATGCCACAGCCATTTCACTAAAGGGCTTGGTTGCGATCTCTCAGATTCTCAATACCCTAATCCTCGTAATCCATCGCCTTGGTAACCTCCTCCCACCTAACCAGATGAACCTCTTTCCCCTCTTCAACCCCGTCTGAAAGGAAATCCCTCATGGAACCAAACTCTTGTCAACCGATACTAGAATGCTAAAAATAACAATAAATAGATAAGAATCTCACTCAAGAAAGCTTGAATAAGGGTCGGCGTACCACCTTTTGAGAAAAAAGCTAAGCTTCCAAGTAGAAAGCCGCTTCCTCACTTAGCCTTAGCCACAATCGGCTCCCACCCAAAACTGGATAGAACTAGGGTTATGCCCGAAGGAAAGACCAAGATTTTAGCTATTCATTCTCTTTCTGCAAAAAGTCTAGCAATAGCCAATTCCCTACCAACTTCTCATAGATGTTCTTTAAAACCAATGGAGTTGCCTTTCTAAATGAACATGAGTATAACCGTATTCTAAACACTTGCAATTTTATGGGTCATATTTTGACCTTTACCCAGTATATTCAGTTCCAGTTCACTTTTCACTTCAAGTTGGAACAAGTTAAAATAAAGATTCAACTGGGAGAAAATGTGATCATATCAAACTATAACAAGCCAATTAAATACAAAAATACTTCAAACCTGGAATAATATTTGAGAAGACATATTTTCCTTCAGATGAAGTTAATGCCGAAGATACAACATCATCGCTAGGAGACAAGAGTTCAACGTTTACATTTGTGGGACCACCATTCAAATTTGAACAGCTCTCTCCCCCAACAGCCCCTATAACTCTACCAGATAATGTAAACCTGCCGTAAAATATTTTCAAAAGCATATTTTATTATTACATACAGCTAACAGCATCGAGATAACTAAGTCTAAAATTAATGGGAAAAACTCAACAAAAAAAATAAAACAAACCCTGTGAAACGAAAATTTATATCTTCATTTCCATTGCAGCCGGTGTCATCAACAAGAGCAGGAACCTACAAATTTTTTTCCATGATGCAAGGAAAGTCAATATTTACAACAAATGAACCATATATCTACGTGAAGAAATTTTGAAGTGCTTGATAGAAATATTATAACAAAGTGGCAAGTGATAAACCTTATCCGGGTTCCAAGACCACCCTTCTGGTCCATTTATCGTAATTACAAAGGAACCCTGTTAATAGAGGTGATCAATACAAAAGAAAATAAAACAATTAATACTAATAGACCATAGAGAGAGTGAAATCCTTGTTTAGTCTTTTGTAAGAATTGTATTGTCAAATTTGTAAATATCAAAATTAGCATTTCAACAAAAAATCACCTTGTCATACACCGGAATGAAGTAGTAGCCATTAGGAGCACACTGAGTTCTGTCCTTAACTAGTCCATCCACAGTTCGAAGCTCAACCTGCATTATAAGGAACGATAATAAAACTTAAGTTAACATACAATGTTGCTTGAGTAGATATTTGGATATAAAAACTAAAGTTACGTATAACCAACTATCTATCATATAATCATCGTGGAGTGGCCTAATAGTCAAGAGTGTCCCAAGTAACTAAGAGGTGATGGGTTCAATCCATGCTAGCCACCTATCGAGGAAATAATTTTATACGGATTTCCTTGACATCCAAATATTGTAAGGTCAAACAGTATGTCTCGTGAGAATAGTCGGGATGCTTGTAAGCTGGCCCGGACAATCACAGATTAAAAAAAAAAAAAAAAAACTGTCATTCAGCTTCTTGAACTTAATATTATGTAATATGAATTAACATAAGTTTGTTATTAGAGTTTGTTTTGTAAACTACCTTCAGTTAAAGCTTCGTTAATACTGTTATTCAGTTCAACTTCACTAAGCTCTCCTTTATGAGGATCTTAGAAATTAATTGCAATTCAATTGAGGGATAATACAGAAGTATATTCAAAAGGAACATTCTCACTTGATTGGAGATTCCAAGTTCATAGAGCTATATTTCGTAAATTTTTAACTGAAATCGGTTGTCAAACTGAAATAGCAACAAGAGAGGCACAAGAAAGTGGTGCATACAGTAATGTGAGAATAATCCAACTTTCCGTCATTCGGCTTCCTGGACTTGATTAGGGACGAACTTGCCTGCAGCATGGCGGATCGTATTAAGTTACGACAAATAAGAACAAAAGTAAACCTCCCGCTTCCATAAATCTAATACGAGAACAATCTACAAGGTCAAAACTATTAGATAGTGTGGACATCTCCCTCAAAATCAATCAGTGATAAGAGGAGTAGTCCACCTATGTTATAAATTGTTCCAAGTTTCCACTCTTTTTGGGATTGTAACAAAATCAATACAACAAATCCACTGCACACCCATTAAAATTCAGCGTAAACCCAGATCAGGAGCTCCATCCAACAAGTCAAATTTATAAAAATGTTTAGTAGTTCATACTCAATCATTCTCACTCGAAACCTACACTATCTGACAGTAAATATCTCAACCACCGAGCTCCAAATGAAACTCCCGATAATTCTCCGATTGATCATATTTAACAACTCAAATGAGAAAAATCCAAATACCTCGACGAATCCGCCGCAACCGTGAATTGAATCGGCTGAGGCGACTGCAACTGAATAGATTAAGATCGCAAAGCATATAGTAGTTGCTCTGAGCGCCATTTTAGAGACGATTGAAGCTTCACGCTACTGTCAGACCGGGAAGAATAGATCTGGTAACTGGCATGGAAAGAGAACACTGAAGAAGAATCTGCGGTGACCTGCCTGACCAGTGAATGATGGGGTTTATGGTTTCTAGTTTTTTGGGAACTAATAATATGTCACAATTGTGATCTCGGTGTGTTTTTTTTTTCACTTTCTTTTTCTTTTTTCTTTTTTCTTTTTTTCGAGAATAATTAGGTATACAAAAATTTTTGACAATTGGAGATCTAAGTATGGAAACCTATAACTTAATGGTTTATGGCACATGTTAGCATGATTTTATTGACATTTCTTTTTAATTTAACAATATTTGAAATTGGAATTCATAAGTCAGTGGTATTTGATAGATTCCTACTTATTTTGGTGGTTTTATTGATAATTAGGTATATAGGTTTCTTTTCTTTTTATTTAAAGGTATATAAGTTGAGTTAAACTTTTCCATCACCTTTATTTGATCCACCACTACACCAATCCATTTACATCTAATATTTTTGTGGGAAATACATACATTTAAGCAATTGAATTGTGTTTAAATGGGCATCTTAAATAAATATAGGTTAAAATACCATTTTTGTCTCTAGACCTTGGTTTTTATTCTATTTTGATTCCTAAACTTTCAAATGTCCAATTTTAGTTTCTCAAATTTATTGTTGTGTCCAATTTTAGTCTCATGTTTGGTCCATAAATTTTCAAATGTTCAAATTTAGACCCTTAACTTTTAAGAATGTTCAAATTTAGACCCTTAACTTTTAAGAATGTTCAAATTTAGTTCATTTTAACTTTTAAGAAAGTTTTACAATATTCCCTTCAAATAATTTTTTTGATAAATAAATATTTTGTTACTCCAAAATTATTCTCTCTCCTCCATCTTGCATTCTCCCTTTCCTTCCTTCTTTTCTTTTCCATTGTTTTTGTTTTCCTTTCTAGTTCCATGGTCCAAAATCCTTACATTGAAAATAGAAGCCAATTAAAGTAGTAAAATACTAATATATTTGTTAATTAGTTCAAACCGTGAAACTCAGACACAGGCTCCATTTTGTAAGCTATTTGGAGAGATGCTTCTTGTAGCTTGGTTTGGTTGTGGGAGCTTTCTTTGGGCTATGCTTTTCATAATCTTCGAAGGAAACGGCAAGAGAAAAGGAAGATCATTTGAAAATGAGTTAGGACTGTGTTCTAGTTGCCTACAGAGCATATAATTGTTAAGATTTGAAAATTAAAAAAAAGGCAATAATTAGCTAATCTCTTCAAAATTCAACTCGGTGTGTTTCATCAATTTCGGACTATTCAACAAAAAATGAAGAAAAAAACAATGTAACAAAAAAAGAAAAGTGGAGAGTGATAAGGAAGAGGAGAGGTTGGTTGAAGAGAGAGAAAGTTTGTTCAGAGAATAATGAAAGATGGAGGAGAGAGAGTGAAATTAGGAGTGAGAAAATATTCATTTGTCAAAAAAAATTATTTTAAGGGATCATTTTTAAACTTTCTAAAAGTCAATGGACTAAATTTAGACATTTGAAAGTCTAGGTACTAAATTTAGACAAACAACAAAGTCGATGGACTAAAATTGAACATTTGAAAGTTTAGGGACCAAAATAGAACAAAGGTCAAAGTAGAGGAACCAAAATAATATTTTAACCATAAATATATAGAGGTGGTTTGTATTTACATTGTCAATCATAGTTCAAACTAAAATGATTCCTTATATTTTGGCATTGTTAATTTAGAATACAAAGTGAACCATAGTTCTTTCTTGTTAGTTTTCGTTAGAAAAGTGTAGTCTTATTCTTAATTTTATTAGTTTTCGTTAGAAAAGTACTACAAAATTATTTATATATATATGACGTGTATTATATAAACATGAACTTAGTATATCAAATATTAGACAATAAAAAAAGTAGTTCACATTTCTAATATCGAAAATCATGACATCTCTCAATATTTTAAATGTAAAATCTGTAAGATATCTTTATTGAGAGTGTTTCCTTTAATTTGTTATCATCGGACCGAATATGATAACATATTAAAGTAACATAGTTTGACAGAAGACCAATTGATATCAAACTTAATATTTATGTATCATATTGGGAAGCTTTTTTAAAAAATTGTAATATCCATAAAATGTGAAAGTTAGAAGTTTATGTATTAGATAACTAACATATGTAAGTCATAAAAAATAATAGTTGAGCGGTATCAATATACATTAATCGACTAAAAGATCATAAGTTCGATTTTCATTAACTAGTATAGCATAGATAGGTTAAAGTCACAATGAAACTATTATTATTATTGTTATTGTTCAACTAATTTTGAGCGGAGGATTTAAACTATCTTTTTACTTTTGTCCAACAATCACAAATCACTAATTGATAGTCATATTGATTTGATGTACTGATGTGTTTTATTTTTGTTAAAAAAAAAAACTTAAATCAATGTGTAATTTTAAATAGTTCATATATATTATGAAGATGTTAAAAACTCCCAACATTTTTAATGTGGGATAGAGGTTATAGGATGAGTATGCTCATCATACTCCTTCGAGATGGTGTCATATAGAGAAACACAATTTTGAATTAAATATAAATTTATGGATTAATTTTGAGTTAATTGGGCTGAATTTGTAGTGTGTACATAATTAATGACCAAAATATTTTAAGTCAATTATATGTATAACTGATGATAAAAATAGAAAGTAAACATCATATAGTGGTTTAGGATCAAGATGACATGGAGAAATGAAGGTTTGATGAGTTGAATCTATGATATCCATCTACCAATCTAGACATGTTTAGGATTAATTTTCAGCACAGTCACGAATAATAATAACAATAAATGATCAAGGGACTCATAAGGTGATTGACTCAATTGGTCAAAGAGGGTCATGAGATGCATAATGTAATTGGTTCAATGTATGATACCTACCTACCTAGAAATTAATTTATTATGAGACATCCAAATATCTTAGGTTAAGACGGTATATTTCGTGACATTACTTGAGGATTACTAAGAGATGAACATGGTTGCTCCCATTGTTTGGCGCAAGTGACAATCCAATCTTGACGTTTATGTAAAAGAACAAAAAGGGAAAAGGCCTACGCGTGACGATCTCTCATGGAAAGCGATGAAATTTCATCGCAAAAACCTTTTCACAGAGCAGAGAATGCGACATTTATAGTCAACGACTAAGGCAAGTGCTTTAGGGGTGGGTCAGCCGAACACCACTGACCGACCTACACAACCAATCTACCACCTCCATAGCCGAACACAAGAAATGTTTCCTCCTCTTCTTCTTGCTCTTCTGCTTCTCTCCGGTTTCGCGCCGATCAGGCCGGTCAAATCCCACCAGGAATCCGGCGAGTGGAGCTGCGAATCGGACTCCGACATCGGAATTGTCGCCGAATTTCGCCCCGGCACCATTACCCTCGATGGACAGGCTGATGATTGGAAGAACATTGATGGATTCGAGTTTTCTCTTTTACTGGCTCTCGACCCTGATGATGACAAAGAATACACTGGCGGCAAGATGACCGTTAAGGTGCCTTTTTCTTTCAAATTTCGTTTTGTGGGGTTTTTTTATTTGTTCTTTTGGGGGTTTTTTTTTTTTATGCCATTTGGGAATTGTTTACAGGCGTTGCACGATGGTCGGGACGTGTTTTTCTTGCTCCAAGTGGATGGGGAATATCGATACTCAAAAGGGTTAGTTTGAATTTGGATTAACATGTCTGTTTTCTGTTCTTTGTAGTCACGCTTGGTCATGATTTCTCTATTTTATCGTGTTCGTGTATCTTATCGCATTTCACAGCTTCTAGAAAGTGGATGGAGATTAACAACTAATTTTACTTGTACCCATTTCGTAATGTTTGATTCCTGACATGGAATTTTATTGGGAACTCGTTTCTGCTTCTGGTTCTACTTTTGTAGTTTAGGCAATCTTTATGGTCTTACTCGTACGTTTAAAATACTGTTCCCACGATGGCAGCATAAAATTGTGTGTGTTAAAGTTGAGCTGCAAGTGCTGCAAGTTTTGGAACAGTATTTTTTTGAATTCAACAACATTTAAGGTGGGGGAGAATTGAACTCATAAGCTCTGGATTAATAGGTCATAGATAATGTCACACATATCTTTGTTTTGTATCTGATAGATATACAACTGAAAAGCAGGCTCTGTTAAAATCTGTCTGTACCTTAAAAAGCTTTTAATTTTAGTTATGAATTATTTGGTGCAGTGACAGTTCCAAATGCCCATCAGTTGCTCTCATGTTTCAGATTGGTGAGAGTGCCACCTATCACAATGTAAGTTCCCGGGCTACTTTTCATGGCTTTATTTGATTGTTCCATTGCTGGTTTGTGATTTAGACTAAGAGAACGATTCCTGTTTGTCTTAAGATGGGTGGTTGCAAGGAAGAAAAGGGTACTTGCACGAACAAAAATTGCAAGGGATTTGAAGTTGATCTCATGCACTTTTCTATTGGAAATGCTATTCCAGGACGGTTGTATGGTGGCAACCATATCGACATTGGAAGTGGAGGTGACAGGTGCATGAAATCATCTTCTCAACACTTTCTCACACCTAAAAGCAGCACTAGTGCACAACTTTTTAAAAGAATGTACTAAAGAACTTCGATGATGATGTATCTAATCACCACTTTGTGAAAACAGATTTGGGCATCTGGTGGATGTGTATGCCTGGAATCCTCATTGTAGATACTTAGATGGAATTGGCCCATCAGGTGATTATATAAACCCAATTGCATAATATATATTTTCTTTCTTTTATAAAAATGAAGTTGGCCCATGAAATGCATGCTTGCATTATAATAATATATA
>JBBMKA010000002.1:1749972-1772222 GCA_037833695.1 Sechiopsis laciniata
ACAACATGACCCTCTTCAATTATTGTCACATAACATACAACATGATTCTATAATATTTGGATGTCAAAGAGATACGTAGGAAATTAATTTTGTACCCATAATTTTCATGCCTCATAATGTGGTTGTTGATCGGTACAGAGTTCTTAGACCTAAGAATGCGGCTCTTACTTCCATGGACACAACAACGGCATTTAGGAAGTGTTTGGATGAAGTTTTGGATTAAGAGTTATTTTGAGTAGTTAGAAATATGAATTGTAGCAAATAATAACTGAATAGTTATTTTGAGTAGTTAGAAATAATAACTTGTTTAGATGTGAATTTAAAATGAGTAATTGTTTTAATTAGTTAGAAAATAATGATTAAAAAATAATGGTTAAAAATAAGTTATTTTGAATTATTCGAGATGAAGAATTATTTTGAAGAGTTATAAATAAATTATAAAAAATGAGTAGTAAAAAATGAAGAATTGTTTGAATAATTACAAACTCATTTAGATGTAATTTTTTATGAGTAGTTAGTAAATATCTATTTTAAATTCTCTATAAGTTCAACAAACGAACACCCTTGATGAGTAGTTTTTTATGTACTTTATTGTCCACACATGATGTACTTGCAAAACTTTCCACTTGTTGGAGTTCTTTAAAGCTCTTAAATTCAATTGGCATAATTATATGATTGAGGTTCTTTAAGCTCTCAAGTTAAATTGCCATAACCACCAATTTTTATAGAGTAAATTTAAACTATAACCTTAACATGTAATATTTTGTTAAAAATTACTTTTCTCCTTTTATTTTTGAAAAAGAAAAAAAAAACTATTTTAATTTTGATACTTTTAAATGTGCTTTTTTAATAGGAAACCAACCGTTCAATTAATATATGAAACAATTACAAAGAATATAGACTTGGAATTAGGAGGAATGGGATGGAGACATATGGGAAATGAGATATATTTTTTTAATACCCGGACTGTCTAGGCCAATTTACGCATACCTCGACTAATATCACGGGACAAAAAAACAGGAAATGAGACGTCAACTACATAGAGAAACATAAAAAACGTGCAAAAACTATAGGATAAATTTCATCAAACAAACAATTACGCCATAGATAAAGAGTTGTATGTCCATGTAGAATTTTGTTTGTCAGTATCACCATTGGATATGAGGGTGAGAAGAAAAAATATGTTGGATGTCCTTGTTTGTTCATTGTTGTCCTCTATATGATATCTATGGTGTTGGTCTAAAATTGCCAATAGATACACTCCACTGACGATGAGAACAACAATGACGTTGAGTAGTTTGTCGATATAATATCGTCATTCTATCGTTCGTGTTATGTAATCACCGGTAAGAAGTTCATCAATACTTGTTCTAATTTACAATCTCGAAGAGATGTTCTAAAAAAATTAAATACATGTAGTTAGAGTTTCAAGCTTGAGAAAAAAGAGAAGAGTTTTTATATGTAATAGTGAGATCCGAATAATGTTATCATTGGTAGACTTATACGAAGAGGGGAAACAACAACCTAAACAAGAGCATTATATATATATATATATCAAATAAAAATGTATTTTCTATTGCGTATATTAGTAATTTACTTCATCTACCATACAAAACACAACTCGTATATTGGATAATTGAAATATACGAAAAACTTTCTTCACTATTTAATTACTTTTTCAAATTAATAAATATGACCGGCATTTTCTTGTCGAAAGTCAAATATATTATATAGGTTAAGAACTTGTACATGTGAAATTAATGTCGGACAACAACATTCATTTAAAATGATATTATTTTTTAAATTGACATTTTTTGAAATTAGAATGTTAACCACTAGGGTGTACATGGATTGGATTAGATGAAATAGATTTTTAAGACTAATTCAAAATTTTGTTTTGGTCAATTATTCAACCCGTTCAACCTATGTGCAATTCAACTTAACCCTACATTTTCGAGTTTGTTTGAGTTGGGTTTTCCAGTGGTATTAATCTCCTATTTCGTTTACAAAAAAACTCTATACATACCACATAAATATATAAACAAATGAATAAAAGATGGAGGATACTTAAATCTAAATTATTATTTTATTTTGCCCATGTTATTTGTTAGTATGATAAAAATCTATTTTATTAATTAATTTATTTTCTTAATCATATATATGCATACGTAGATATTATTTCTTAATTCAAATTGGATTGAACGAGCCCAAAATTGGTCAACTCTAGAACTAATTCAACTTAACAAAAATTAGAAAATTACAATCTAACTCAACATGAATAAAATTATAATCCAACCCAGCCCTTACAATTTAACCGTCATGAAATACAAAGAATGTCTTGGAATGTTTAGGGTGATGAGTTCAATCTATGATGATCACCTATTTGTAAATTAATTTTTTACAAATTTTTTTGACATTCAAATGTTGTAGGGTCAGACGATATGTATCGTAATATTAGTTTAGAAGTGCTGGCAAGCTGGCCAAGACAGTCATCGTAATTGGGCCCAGCCTTCGCAATCGAAAGATGAAATGTCTTCTCCCTGGAAACAGAGAGAAATAAAAAACAAAAATTCCAACGAAAACCTTCTGTTTCGAACAGGAGACCACCGAATTCAGAAAGGGCTTTTCCAACTGCCAGATTTACTATTGTTTCTGCAGAGAAATTCGCGGCGCCTCAAGAAATTTCAGGTACTTTTTGTAATTCTTCACTCGAGAAATCCTATAAGGGTTCATTGAAACTCATCCCAATTGTTTGTTGAAAAAATCGGCATCTGGTTTGCCGGGACAATCTTCTTGGTTGGGACTTAGTTTAGATAACTGGATGATTTAACTTTGATCTGTTTCATTGAATTAGTATTCTGTGAGATCATGAATGATGGGTTTCACTTGCACTTCGATGGGTTGATGATTGTTCCATCGTAGTTTTGAAAGTTTTTTCTTCTTCTTATATTAGTGTGTATCCGGACCAGTTTACGATAAGCTAACCTCTACAAAATATGGCTGACTCTACAATATTTTGATGTAAAAAAAACATAGGAAACTATTTATTAGGTTGGTGACCACCATGTATTAAACACATCGCATCTTAGTTAGTTATGACACTTTCCACCATTAGATGGTTATTGTAGTTCATAAGTTGTTTGTAGATTTCAGTTGATTATTGTTTGGTAGTTCAGAATTTCTGGTGTTTAGACGAGAGATGTGCCTTTTTTTTTGAGTAATTATTGGATCCGTTTCTTGATTTACTTTTTCCATAAACTTGTGAATTGTGTGTGTTTTTTTAGTATATATGTGTGAGTATCTCAGTCACTTTAAGCGCACCTCGATTATTCTCTCACTAGACATGCTGCCTCGCCCTACAATATTTAGATGTCAAGAAATCCGGTAGAAAATTAATTCTTAGGTAAGTGGCTACCACAGATTGATATCAGTTAACCATCATGGAGTGACCTAGTAGTCAAGAGGGCCTTGGTGAACTAAGAGGTGACGAGTTTAATCCATGGTGGCTACTTACCTAAGAATTAACTTCCTACGGGTTTACTTGACATTTAAATGTTGTAGGGTTAGATGATATATCATGTGAAAATAGTCGAGGTACACACAAGCTGACCCGAACAGTCACGGATATGTAAGAAAAAGATTGATATTGGGGAATTATGTGTTTCTTGGTTCTGACCAAACCTATAAGTTAAAAAATAACTGCTGCCTACCTTCATATGCTTGTTGATGGCGCTGCATGAATTTCCAACTTATACTATGATTGGATGAATGTTGTTAAGTGGACAATATTACTGATCAAGTAAATTTGGACTTGTATAAACTATGAAGTACCAAGGACTTATATTCTTCTCTTTGAATGCCTGTAGTGGTTGTAGCTTGAAACTGAAGTTTCGAATTAATGGCAAGGATCAAGCCACAAACTTTGCTTCAACAAAGCAAAAAGAAGAAAGGGCCTTCGCGGATTAGCCTTACAACAATTGTCACATGTAGCTTGATTGTTGCTTTGTTACTTTTTTTCCTGCATACCACATACAGACACTGGTCTCATAGGTTAGTAACAGGGCAGTTATTTTCCCGGCTTCATATTCTCATGAAATTTATGAGAAATTTAATACTTGTAAGCTGTACCTTATTGATTAAAATGCATAACATTGGTTGAGACTTGAATATAGTTCAATATTTGTTTTTATGATAATTATTTTTGGTTTGTTTCTATGGAATTGGAGCTGTGTTAAAATATCGTCTACTGGCTTAACTTTTCTTTATTCCATTTCAGGTCAGAATTACATTCAGAGAATGATTTTGCAGGTTCTGAGGTACATACAATAATTTTGATTCTCATTTTAGAATGAATTTGATGGTTCCTGACATCCTTTTAATAACATTAGTTTTTTTTTCATCACAACTGAAGAGCTTGGCATTATTTCATGATTTATATGTACTTCGAGAGTTTGTTATGTGTCCATTTTGTAATAGACTGAATCAATGAATCAGTCAAAACCTGTCTTTGAACTTCTTATCTCTAATAAACCATCATGAAATGGCCTAATGGTGAAGACGGTCTTAAATAACTAAGAGGTGTAGGTTCAATCCATGGTGGCCACTTATTTAGGAATTAATTTTCTATAAGTTTTCTTAACATCCAAATGTTGTGGGGTTAGGCAATATGTCTCGTGACAAGCGCGTAAGCTAGCCCAAACGATCACGGATATATAACAAAAACTTCTTCTCTTTAAAAACTCTCCCAACCTAAAACCCTAAAATATTTTCCCCTCTTGCGTTGGTGCCGTCCTTCACCGGCGCCGGAGGGGGACCTTTGACATCCTCACTTCAGATGCCCCCTCCCCCCACCTCTGCTGATCGTTCCCTAAAAAAATGTACTTTCTGACTCTGCTCATTATTTGTTTTACAGACTGAAGCTGTTCAGTTGGATGCAAAAAAAACAGATCTACCTGGATATGCAGTAGGTTTTACTATTATCCTCTCCCTCACCCAGCATTATGAATCTTAAGTGCTATCTGAAAGAATATTTTCATCATCTATTGCCATATGAACTCGTGAATTGATAATAATGGTCTTGTTTATTCGCTGTTAATAGGTTTTCAGTACTTCAAAGGGGACAATCGTTGTGGAACTTTACAAAGAGAGTGCCCCTGAAGTCGTTGATGAATTTATTGATTTATGGTAAGCATCTTAAATACCAAATATTCCATTGTCTATACTGTAGAGGGTCTGCGTTTCATTTTGATTTAGTAGTGATTAGAGGGAAAATTTCAAGTTGAATGTTTCAAAATTCTACACCCCTCCTCAAGAAAAGCCTCAAGTAACCGAGAGATGATGAGCTTAATTCATGATGTTTACTTACCTAAGAATTAATATAGTATGAGTTTCCTTGACATTCAAATGTTGTAGGGTCTATATCCCGTGAGAATAGTCGAGATGCACTTAAGATGGTCCGGATACTCATGGATAAAAAATAAAATAAAAAATCAACACCCCTCGCAGACATGAAGTTAGTAAAGGGGTTGCATTTTACTCTTGCCTGGCATAGTTTTCACTCGAAACTATAATTTAATAATTTTCCATGGCTTTCCCTTTTCTAATTCTATTACAATTCTGCCAAAAGGAGCAAAGCTCCGGTGGGTTGATGTACGATCTAGTAACCAAGAGGTTACATGATAGATTCTAGATCTATCAAGCTCCCCTCAATCAATTGAATCAATTCAATATCAATGTACTTAGTTGTATTCATAATAGGGGGGGTTACATTTATATAGCCTTCAAAGGAGACTAACTAACTAACTACTCTAACTAATTCCTAACTAATAAACCGTATCACAAAATGATAGATTCTAGCTCTATCAAGCTCCCCTCAATCAATTGAATCAATTCAATATCAATGTATTTAGTTGTATTCATAATAGGGGGGTTACATTTATATAGCCTTCAAAGGAGACTAACTAACTAACTACTCTAACTATTTCCTAACTAATAAACCGTATCATTACATGTTCGAAACTCCTACCCCAAACATTGTTGAATTCAAAAAAAATAATTATATTAGAATTTCCAGCAGCATTAAACATTCTCCATTGAAATATTGGATTTTCAGTCAAAAGAATCGTTTTAGTGGAATGCTGTTTCACCATGTGATAAAACACTATGCAATTCACGTGGGCAACAGCCAAGATCTTGGGGTCGCAGAAGATTGGATTCTGGGAGGAAGGCATCACAGTCAACCTGATGCAAGGTTATTTCCTTTTACTTCATTGTTGATGGTTGATATTGAACAGTTTTCCAATTTCAATTTTATCTGATAGATAGCATTTTTATGGTCAATCAGTTTAAAACACGACGCCTTTTTAGTCGGGACTCCGAGAGGGAAACCTAAGATCAAAGGGTTTGAGATTTTTATCACTACTGCACCAATTCCAGATCTTAGCGAGAAGCTGATCATCTTTGGGCGAGTAGTCAAGGGAGAAAACGTTGTACAGGTGATGATAACTTTGGCTTCTTTTGTACTTTGTGACATACTTCTGATATGTTTCCATTTCTATTTGTGTTTAGTGTGTGAGAAAATTCAAGTTCCCATTTCAGACCTAACTGAACCTCTCTTCTGCTAGAACATTTCTTACATGACTATCTCCTAATAGATTTTATAAACTGATAGGTTGGAATAAATTTAATTGTATCAATCAGCACAATCACTCACTTTTTTTTTTAAACGTGAGCGTCCGAGTTAGCTTATGCAAACCTCGACTATTCTCATAGGTTATATTGCCCGATCCTACAATATTTGGATGTCAAGAAAACCTATAGAAAACTATTCCTTAAGTAGGGGGCATTGGCCATCATGAATTGAACTCATCACATTTTAATTACTTATGACATTCTTTTGACCACTAGGTCACTCCATGATGGTTACAATCCCTCACTTGTGGACTTCGAAATTTTAAAATTTTAAGATTGTTCATCAAGTAGAAATTAATATATAATTGGGGATGAAAGGACACAACATGAGTTTGAACACAAAACTCCTTTAATACCATGTTGAATCATGTTAAATCATCAATCAACCCATAAACCATAACCCATGAGCTTATGTGGGCGGGTTGGGTTAGATTTAATTATATCAACCAACGGATGCATCCAATTAAGTTGTTTCATGTTCATTTTAGTTGATTGTACTTGACTGTTAAATATTTCTGCAATATCGTCTATTGATCATCATCGCATTATATTGACGTTCACCGCGCATTTGATTTCTCAGGAGATTGAAGAGGTGGACACCGACGAGCATTATCGACCCAAATCTACGATTAAAATAAACGACATATCGCTGAGAATGAAAATATGAAAGGCTGCTTTGCACATTGGAGAGCATTTGACATCTTTGGCTCTTTCCTTTCGAGTAATTGTTTTCCTCTTCTCCTAACTGACATGGATAGTTTTTCAGATGAGATATGACTTGGAATTTTCATTCAAGTGTTCGTCCATGTTTATGTTGTTTTTGCCTTTGGTGGCTGGGAGCAAGAAAAGCTTATCAAATTCCTTTTTCTTTGTATAATATGCTTTATTTGGGGATTCGATATGGTAATGTTATATAGACTTCGAAATGTTATACAACAGGTTATTAGATTTTTAGTGACTATAGGAATTAAATTAGGGAGATTCTTTTCACTTCTCTGTGGTGGGCATTAATACAACACTTTGGTGAATGGATATCAACTGATCAGAACTTTTTATTTTCATTATTGGAATTTGTTATGAATGATGTCCATTATTAAATGGACTTGAAATTTATGGTAGACTTTCGGAATAAGATTATTTGACCTGTAAGATGTTTTAGTGAGATTAGATATGGGACTTTTGAAGATTTTGTCTTATGACTAATGAATATTAAGGTGACATGGGAACTAAGAGGTGATGTGTTCAATTCGCTGTAGTCACTTAAGTTTTTTAGGCATGGAAATGTTGTAGAGTCATGCAGTTTCTCCTGTGACAATAGTTAAGGTGCAGTTGGTCTAACCAAAACATTTGTCCATGTCGAGCAAGCTGTTGGTAAGGCTTCTGTAAGGATATTAACCTTGTGAAAGATACAAGGAAACCTTTAATATGAACCCTAGAATCGACTCCTTCTTGAGTATTCTACCCAAAGCCCTAAATGTTGCCAATACATTGATAACTTCCCTTCACCTTTCTCACCCTATTTATAATCTTTCCCTCTAAATTAACTCCTTAACATATTACTATTATTCCTTTGTTAATGCCCTTAAGCCGGAACCTACAGCTTCTTGAGGTAGTGTTACATATTATACCCTAAAAAACTTGTAAATGTTTAATTTTAATCCATAGACTTTCAATTTTATTCTATTTTGGTCACCTGACTTTTAAGTTAGTTTTATTTTGCTTTTAGATTTTTAAATGTTCAATTTTAGTTTCGAAATTTTTTTTGGAAAAAGTTAACTTAAAATTGGTTTTTTTTAGAAAACTTAAAAGAATCACCATCTTTGTGGAAAAACATAAAAATAGTAGATTTACATTTATCTTTATTTATATTAAAATTATTAATATTTTTAAACTAATTTAGACTAAAATGGAACAAACTTTAAAATTCAAGAATTAAAATTGGACATTTGAGAGTAAAAAGATCAAAATAGATTGAAATTGAAATTCTATGATAAAAATAATATTTTAACTTATTATAATTCAAATCATACTCACTTTTATTGAAATTTGGAAAAGGGACAAATTGGAGTATTAGTTTGATGCCAAGAAAATCTGTAAGAAATTAATTTATAGATAGATGGCCACCATGGATGGAAACTATCACCTTAAGCACCTCACGACCCTTATTAACCACAAAACCACTCCACCGATGGTTGACATCTTTTTATTATGAGATTTTGAAAACTAACATTCATTTTTTTTCGAACTAAAATAAACTTTAATCTTTTTTTTTCTCTTCTCCATTTTTGTAGTTCTAGAATAAAAAGGGCCGAGGCACGTACGTATATATATATATTAACAAAATTAATAAGTTGCTGAAAACTTTGACATTTTCTTGTATTTACAGACAAACGTTAGGATACATTGCTAAATCCCACATGAATGTGTTGTATTTTAATGACAATGAGAATAAATCTAACAAATCTTAGGCACTGACAATATTCTTTTACATGCTTTGTTTATATGTTTTGAAATTTAGTACCTATTGTTTTCTCCTAGTTCAAACATACACTTGAAAGAAGTTGAATCTTCGAATCTCCATTTCAAAATGTTTCGTTGAATTTAAACTATTACAAATTAACTTAGTAGTCCAAACTTTATAAATTATTAAGTGTTTATAGAGAATAACTTAATCTATAATGATCACATATTTATGAGTTAATTATGAATTTCTTTGACAATTAATATAATATTGCAATATACTTGTTTTATGAAATTAGTTGAACAACAAAAAAATCCATGTTTATGAATATAAGAAAAATGTTAGTTTGAACTCAAATGAAAACCAATTTCAAGTTTCAACTAGAGCAGTAACTTAACGACATCAGTATACACTTATTGATAAAAGAAAAAAACTAATTTTAAGTGGCCGAAACAAATTGACTTTGAGCCACATGCACATAATTCAAAAAGAGAAATAATTGCATGCTGCCTTGGCAGCATGCAGCCACCTACGTGGCAAAATCTGTGCCACTCTTTTAATTTTTTTTTTTAATGTTAAAAAAAAAAAAATCAAAGGCCCAGATTTTGCCACGTAGGCGGCATGCAATTATTTCTCATTCAAAAATCAAGAGATAATGGTTTTTTACTGTCATTATAGTTGAATTAAAAAAAAATCCAAATTCAACAAAAATAAAACTTTTTTTTGTTGATAAATTTGCCATCTAATTTCAATTTGATTAATATATTTCAAAATTGAACATTCTTATTAATGCTCACTTTTAGTGTTTGTACGTGTTTTTAGTTTACTTTTATATTTATTTTTCTTTTTTTAAAAAAATTAAGTTTATGAAAAAACTAAAATAAATGACCATAAAAATATTCAATGTTCTTTAAATATAAACTAAGGAAGGGGAAGAACAAAACTTAGATAACCGTGACATTAAATTGAATTACTATCAAATAATAAATTCACTTGTTCACTAATAATTTCGGTAAAAATATTCAATTTTAAAACGTTAACACTAAATTAAAAAAAAGCAAATGCTTCATAATTACAGAAATTGATATTCGTTCAAAAAAAAAAAAAAAAAAAAAAAAAAGTAAAAATGAAACCACTGGCTCTTCTTCGTCCTCCCGCCATCTCTTCGGCTCCTCTTCGTTTCTCCTCGAAATCCCACCTTCGAAATCGCCCCTTTAACGTCTCCTGTTCCGCTCTTCAATCTGAATCGGTAAGATTTCGAACTTCCCCTCAATGTTTTGGAATTCAATCGCCATGTAAATGTTTCATGGCTTCATCTTGATCTTGAATCCTGCAGATAAAGGATGGAATATCTTCAAAGCCTAAATACAAGCCTGGAATTCTCGACGATTTCTTCCTCAATCTCTTCCGAACCAAAATGGTTCAGGTTAGGGGTGTATGAAAGATCCAACAACCCGAACAAAGTGGACTACCCAACCCAAACCGCAAGGGTTGGGTTAATCCGAACAAAGTGGATTACCCAACCCAAACCATAAGGGTTGGGTTGGGTTATGATTTTTTAATTTATTTTATATCCGTGACTGTTTGGGTCAGTTTCCACGCACCTAGACTAATGTCAAGAGTTAGGTTGGGTTATGATTTTTTAGTTTTTCTTCGGTTGTGTGGATTCTGACCAATTTTTGGCTGGTCTTGTAGCTTTCAATTAATCACATTTATTTTGTCCAACTCCACTATAATCTATTTCAATATTGTGCTTAACTGTAAAAATTACTTTATTTGATTTAGGTACTGAATTAGTAAAAATGTGATGAAACTAGCTTAAAAAAGGCATAATTTTAGTCTGAACTTATAAATTGAAAATCAAAATGAAAAAAAAAAGAAAAAGAAAAAAGAATGTACCCAAACTAAGAAATTATATATACACATATGTGTATATGAGAAGAGAAATTAATTAATAAGATAAGTTATTAGCATATTAATAAATAATGTATTCAAGTGTTCAAGTATAATATTATTCATCTTTTATTCATTTGTTTATATATTTAGAGGAAAGAAGAGATTAACCCAACTCAAGAACTCAATCCAACTCAACTTGAAAATATTGGGTTGGGTTGGATTGCTCTTATGTATAGAGTTAGACGGGTTGGAGAATTGACTAACCCGAAATTTTAGCTTGTCCTAAAAATCTCCTCACCCAATCCAACTCGAACTATGTACACCCCTAGTTCAGGTTGTTTGATTTCAGAGTTTTCTTTCATGATATTGCCATTTGGGTTTCTGGAAAAAACAAATTGTTGAACTTAATTTTTAGTTATTTCTTTAATTAGTGATTTGAATGCAGGAAGTGGGTTGGGATTCAGAAAAACCTGGATATGATGGACTGATTGAAGTGGCTAATAGGCTCACGATGAAGGGCAAAACCAATTCTGATACCGTAGAAGCGTCGGTATTTCTTTTTTAAGATAGATTTGTAGATACAGAACATAACATCTAATTCTTTTGTACTTCTTTTTGCTATTGAGACGGGAAGATTATGAGTATATGAGTAATGGGTAACATTTTTTTTAATAAGAATAAGTTAACTTTCATTCATGTATGAAAAGTTACAAAAGAAGAAGGATAAATTACAAAAAGTTTTGCCAATGAAGCAAAAGTTAGTAAGGCTATAGTCATTAAATGATAGAATTGTGGGTGCCCATGTAATAGCTAAGACAATAACAGAATCCATCAAACACCCCTTCGAGAGCTTATTTTCAGTAAAAACCAAATCATTCTGAGCTTTCCATAAAGTAATGGATAACATCTTTATCTCTATAAGTCATTTTGGGTGATGACAAAAACAGAGTCATGAGAACTTATGTCAAAAGTGAACAAGATTATATCAATACACAGATAGGTGGATATTCGTTGTTCCTAACAAGTGGTAACAGAACCATACTCTTTAACTTAGCAATGTTGGTGAACGCTTCTTATAGAACGAGGCAAGTCTCTTATGGTTTGGGTGTACTTTGTTCGAGGAGATCCTATAGGGCGAGACAAATCTCTTATAGCTTGGGTATACTTTGTTTGAGGAGATGATCTCTGGATATAAAATAAAGGAGGCAAGCCTCGAAAGGTTTGGATGTACTTTGTTTGATAGGAGGATTGTTGATATTGAGACCAAAATTCCACATTTTTAAGATAAGCAGAAGATCACGTGTATATCATATATGAGTAAGGGATAAAATCTTCATTCATATGAAGTTTTTTGGGTGATGACAAAAAATAAACCCATGAAAGCTTATGTTTAAAGTGGACAATATCATATCAATGTGGAGATATATGCAATATTCATTGTCCCTAACATCTTTGAACATTCGATTGTAATTGAAATGGTAATAAACGTTAGAGTTCGTAGATTTCTTTATGAAAATTTGGTTATTGTTGCAGGTTCGAATTTTAACAGCTTTATTTCCTCCTCTTCTGTTGGAACTTTATCGAATGCTGGTATCACCTATAGCTGGTGGCAAAGTGGCTGCAATCATGGTTGGTGAGTTGAGACTTCAATCTTTATCTGTATCTATAATTTGGATCTTATTCCTTTTTATTTGGAAATCATTTTTCATTTATTTGTCCCCAAGGGATGGTGCGGTGGTCAAAAGCTTGGGCTTTAAAGGTGTGCTCCCCTCAAGGTCTCAAGTTCGAGACTCACATATGACATTAATTTGTAAACACCTCCCATATCTTCATTCCTTCGATGTCTTCCAGTGTCTGCCCTAGGGAGTTACTATGGTAGTGGAGCGAAACTCCGATTTCTCGATTTTCCAAAAAAAAAAAATTCACTTGTTTGACTTTGATCTGTCTGGTGTAAGATTTTGAAGATTAGTTGAACTGTTCTTCTCTTTTTTTCTGTGTTGAAAGCAAGGGTGACTGCTCTGACTTGTCAATGGCTCATGGGAACTTGTACGGTAAATTCGATTGAATTACCTGATGGCTCGTCTTGTCAAAGTGGGGTATGAATTATTGATTACTATGTTCATGAATTTCAATTTCATAAAGTGGGAGTTGTTGGTGTTTTGGATTTTTTAAATATCAATCGAATCGAGTAGTCAAACGATAGGACTTGTACCTTTTTTATTCTATCAATGAAGGTTTTCGTTTCCTCCCCTCAAATAAAGATCATAAGTATTATGATCAGATTGAACTGAAGTTACTTATGAGTTGGGGTAGATTTAATTATTGCAAATAACACCGTCCCTCTCTCGTGGGTTTTGAAATTCGAGAAATGCCCTACAAATAGAATTCAATTTTAATCGGAGATGAAATTACTCGACAGAGGCTTGAACTCGAGACTCTAATACCATGTTGAATTATGTTAAATCTCCAATCAACCCATATTGAATTAAGTTTTTAGGTTGATTGGTGATTTAACATAATTGAAGACTAACTGTCGTTCATTTTAATGTTATTGATGCAGGTCTTCGTTGAAAAATGCAAGTACATAGAAGAAAGTAAATGCATAGGAATTTGTATCAACACCTGCAAGCTTCCAACTCAGGTTTTTATGTTGAAATTTATATATTTAGCTCTTTCTTGGCATTGCTCTTTATTTGGGAGCAACTTGTTCGTTTGAGTGTCTATTCATTTGACTTGTCTTTTATCAATCTTGACTGTACTGTAGAGTTTCTTTAAGGGTCAGATGGGAATTCCTCTATTAATGGAGCCAAACTTCAATGACTATAGTTGTCAGGTAATTCTTTCACTTAGCTCAACATTTCTGTAGATAACATTGTGGGTAGAAAGTATAACTCCTGTTACATGATATGTATCGATCTCGAGGAATCTTTTGAGACCATACGGGTTGTGATTAGATTGAACTGAAATTACTGAATATAGTGTGGATTCTCATTTAAGCCCAATAAACACTGATCTAGTTTTATAAAGTTTTTTTCTTCCTTTTGTTAAGTTCAGTTCTATGAAGATCTCAAACAAATTCGTACTTCATTTGAGAATACTTTTGGGACGTCAAAAAAAGTAGAGTTTTATTGACATCTTATATAATCTAGTAACTATGAGATTACAGGTTCGAATCTCTTTGTTGATTAAAAAATAACTTTTGGGACTAGTATATGGAGAACCTAGTCATCACTGTTGCTGTTCGTAATTTTGATCAAATGGTGGTTCAATTTATTTTTTGCCACTGTTATCAGCCTCTCCCCTTTATTTTCTCCGTTTCGATTGACACTGTAACACTTTCATCGATCAATGAAAATGTTTTTGTTTCCTTTGAAATAAAGTATATATATCAGCACCTTAAATGAGCTATTCAACTTTAATTTCCATTTTTCTCTTGTGGGGCAACTGAATTGTCAGTTCAAATTTGGCGTTCTTCCTCCTCTGCCTGGAGAAGACAGCATACTCAAAGAGCCTTGCTTGGACATATGCCCTAATGCCACAAGAAGAAGAGAAGTTTCAGCTAAGATGAGTGCAACACAGTGTCCTAAAGCATAGATCGGCTGACCTTCGACGAGCTCAGGACCGTGCTGAAGAGAAGAGGCTGCGACTGCGAACTGGTTGCCTTCGACGTCTCTGAATTTGTTTGTAGCAAAGTTAGTTGGTGTTTTGCTACTGCTGAATTCTCACAGAAGTCTCCTGATTGAACCAAGAATCTGTTAGGGCTATATGTTTATACTTTTTGCATTGTGATTCATCCAAGGTTATGGAGTAAATAGTAAACGACAAGACAATTTCATATATGATTCATTTCACTCCGTACTTTTGTAATTTATCCACATTTACATGCTAAGTTCTAATATAACAGTAGTTAAAGAATTTAAACCATATACTAGGTGACATTTGACTCACGAATTGAGTTTAGGAATTTGAAGCTATAGTTGAATTGTGTGCAAGTTGATCTCGATACTAATAAATAAAGAAAAAAGTATACAACCTTGACAAAAATGTTAGAAATTTGAATTTTCCACCCATCTTGAAAATACACTAATTTTATTTATTTGAAGTATATATTTACTATATTTGACATAAATCCAAGCTTCTAAAACTAATCTGTTTGGACTTTTCTTTTTCTCACAATATATTATTCTATACATATTGTTGGTGTCACTTGGTTATATGTTTTAAATGTTTGATTGTTTTTTCAATCCTTTCTGTTTAAGAGTTTACAATTTAGCTACACCTATATATTAAAAAAAAAAAAGAAAACAAGCTAAACTTTACTTATTTAAAATTTGTTTTGTTTTTCAACTCAAAATACTTTCTTAAATAAAACATATCGGGCATATAAATTTGTTATCAGTCAATTTCAACGTAAATCAATGAAAAAAAAAAAGTCAAAACGCAAAACATTAAATTAATTCGTTAAAATAATAAAGTTTAAATTAATATAGATAAAAAAAGCTATCAATAGCACTTCTTAAAAAATAATTACTTATGTAGCAAAAAATTGATTCAATGTGTCTGAAATGATTAAACTGTTTAATCAGTTAGGTTGATAGCCTTCGATTAGGATTAAAAAAAATAATAATAAAAAAAAAAACTCCACTTAATTATGTTATTCGTGTAATTGTTTCAAAAAAATTGCTATGCCGAGTAATTTCCCACATATATATACCGAGAAAACGACAGTGAAATTAAAAGAAAAGTTAAAGATAAAATCATAAAATGACCAAAAAAATGCAATTAACGAATTATAAATGAACCGACAAAAAACCCTCCAATAAACGATCTATCTGTTTCTTGGAACCTATCAAAGGAGCCACATTTATAAGTGGCATTTCAGCAAAACCCCAAATCTCAAGGGGGCATTTCCGTCATTCAAACACCACACGTGTAACGAATCAGAATCGTTCATTGACGCTAAAATGCGCCGAACACAGCGCAGGATAACTAAAATGCGCACATACTTGCAGAGAAGAAAGAAAGGGGAGAAGAGAAAGATGGGTCAGGGCGACTTGGCTCAGTGAGTCAGTGACCGCATTTGACAATGAGGGCAAAACCCCAAAAAAAAAAGAAAAAAAAAAAATCACAGAATTAGCCAAAAAAAATGGTGAACAAAAAAACCACGCCCTCTTTCCCATTATTTTGCCCTATTCTTCTTTGCCGCTAACCCTAATTCCTTTTCTTCTTATTCTTCTTCAATCGATTCTTTCCTATCTCTTTTTGTTCTTTCTCCACTTTTTCCCATCTGGGTATCTCCAGTTTCGGTTCTGGGTTTGTGGGTTGGGCGATTTTTGTTCTTCAGGTAATGGGGTTGTTTCCTTTTTGGTGTTTATTGGGTTTTGGTTTCTGGGGTTGTTGATTTTTGCCCTTTTTGAGGGTTTGTGTTTATGGGTTTTCTTTGGTTTTGATTCTGTTTGAGGAATGATGCATGTTTGGGGGTTTTGTTTTGGGCTTATGATTTGGAGGTGTTGTGAATGGTTTTTTTTTATTTGTTATTGATGAGGCTGCAAGTAATCAGTGGATTGTGTGTTGTATTCTTTTTCCCCTGTTTTGATTTGTTGAATTGGTGAATTGTCGTCTCCCTTTTCTTGTTCTTATTGTAGAGTTCTTGTTTTGATGTCTGTTAATGTAGTGATTTTCTTTGAGTTCAAGTGTTTGTATATGTATTTTTTTTCTTTTGCATCATGAACTGACCAAATGGTCAAGAAGAGTCTTAAGTAATTAAGAGCTGATAGGCTATGAGTTTCCTTGACATTCAAATCCGTCAGGTGGTATGTCGAGTAAGAATAGTTGAGTTGCGCGTAAACTGACCTCGAAAATCATAGATATCAAACAAAAAAATAAGAATTGTGTTTTGTGAGTGGCTGTGGATTTATTCTGTTTATAGTTGATGACTTTAAGTTATTGTAGGTGGTTATTGTTATTTACAAGTCTTCCTTCTTAAAGTACTATTTTTTTATTTTTGTACTTTTCAGGGGTGCTGAAATAACCTGCTATTGTTATCGTGATTTGGCTTTTTAAGACTTAGTGTTGTGTAGTTTTGTACTGCCATTTGAGGAACACTAGTAATGGAAGAGTTTGGTACTTCGGTGATTTATGGAAACTCTACTATGAGGAGGAAAAGGAGTCGAACTTCTCGTAGACCTCGACTCGAGTCACAGCAATTTGCTGAAGGTCTTGATCCTTCACCTTCATCCTCAACACCCCCTTCTGATGATGGAGTTAAGCTCTCCAGTGATGAAAACGGTGGTGGTAATGTTACTTTTAAGAGAAAAGAATTAAGCCTAAATCAATGGATATCTAGAGGCTCATCTGCAAGTGGGGCTGAAAGTGAACATTTTCTTAAGGGAAGCAAAAATGATGGAAGTTATAATTCGTATTACCATAGTGAACCCGGACGGAGTGGTAATGATAATAAACGCAGCAGTGAAGGTGTCCTTGCCCCTGCAAATTGGAGAAGCACAAGCAAGGCGTCGGATGGTATTGAATCGGAGTCGAGCAGCATCGATCCGTATGGTAGGTATGGTGGTGAAAGTTCAAGTTCTGGACAGAAAGGACTTTATGTTGAAGGATTAGGAAATGATAACATGGTTAAGAAGGTTAAGCTTAGGGTTCGTGGAGTCACTCGCTCTATTCAAGCCACTTCCCCTCCCAATGGCTCATCTAAAGGAAGTTCTTCAAAGAACGCTCAACCTTTAGAAATTCATAGGCAGGAACACAAAAATAATTTTCAGGTACTCGACTCGGTTTTGCTTGTCGGTGTATTGATATTACCCTTGCTATTTGTCTGCTTCCATTTGATTTTCTCTTCACGGTCATGAGAGGTTTATGTGATTGAGTTGAAGTAATGTTAATTGTGGAGTTTATGACTAATTTCCTTTATCAAGTAATAATCATGTAGCATGAGAAGTTTTCATTGCTTTGTTTGAAACTGATATATTATGCCCTCTAATGTGTTTCCGAAACCAGGAAAACTGTAATGGAAATCATTCCCCGTCGGAAAGAAGGATTGGATTGCATGGAGTTCCATGGAGAGACTTCTCAAGAGGCGGTTTCGGTCTCGAAAAGGAGGAGTCTTTGGCAGGGAAGATATCTGGGAGAAATTCTGCTGGAAAGCATGGAACAGAGTCACTTCGGAAGAGTAAAAGAGCCACAAAGAAGCGTGTTCTTGATGGGGATTTTGACGACGA
The DNA here is from genome assembly GCA_037833695.1 of Sechiopsis laciniata. NCBI lineage: Eukaryota > Viridiplantae > Streptophyta > Magnoliopsida > Cucurbitales > Cucurbitaceae > Sechiopsis > Sechiopsis laciniata. The sequence goes on from JBBMKA010000002.1 coordinate 1,768,252, forward strand.
CGAAGAAGATGATGAGATACGATATTTGGAGAAGCTCAAAACTTCAAGGACTTCTGTCGTATACCATGAGGATGGGGACAGACCGAGCAAGAAGCAGCGGAAAGTTTCTAGCATTTCTAACATGGAGAATTATGGTGCATTGAAGCATGACAAAGATGGGAAGAACTCTAGATCAGATACAGGGTTTGATGACAAAGATTACGAGGAAGGTGAAGAATCAGCATCTGATGGCGATGTCGAAGCTAATCATAAGAAGCAGAGGAAGGAATCCATCGATGCATTGATGGATGGTAAGCGAGAGACGACTCTCACCACGCGCCAAAGAGCTCTTCAGTCTAGCAAAGATGCATCATCCGCTCGAGGTCCTACTACAATCGAATTCCCGAATGGATTACCACCTGCTCCACCTAGAAGTAAGCAACTTCTATGAATTGACATTTCCATTAATGTCAGCTTGTAAAGTTTATCTTTACCAAGTTCTTATTTTGTTTGTTCAATGTTCATAGAGAAAAAAGAGAAGCTTACTGATGTGGAACAACAACTTAAGAAGGCAGAAAATATGCAAAGACGGAAAATGCAACTTGAGAAGGCTGCTAGGGAATCTGTGGTTTGTTCTCTTCGCCGAATTATTTGCATTATGATTAATTCGTATACGTATACACCATTCCCGATTGGACCTGATCCTGTTTTAAACGAATTTTGTAGGACGAGGCAATCAGAAAGATTCGTGGTCAAGATTCAAGCCGAAAGAAGCGGGAAGATAAAATTAAGAAACGCCAGGAAGAATTAGCTCAGGTACACCATAAAGGGTCAATCTTATAAATTTTTTGTTCTTAGTGTTAGTGTTTCAAGACCATCAGTTTGTTTCTGTTCCCTAAATTCTTCACAGGAGAAAGCTGCAAATGCTCAAAGGCTCTTATCAAACACCATCAGATGGGTCATGGGTCCTTCCGGTACCGTGGTGACCTTCCCAAACGATATGGGACTTCCAAGCATTTTCGACTCTCGACTCTGCAGGTTTTTATCTTCTTCATTCTTTTCAACTTGTCTCGAAATGCATTATTTGTTTTTGTTTAAAGATCCTTGTACAATGTTTATTTCAGCTATCCACCTCGGCGGGAAAACTGTGCAGGCCCATCGTGTTCAAATCCGTACAAGTATAGGGATTCGAAGTCGAACCTCCCTCTTTGCAGTCTCATGTGTTACAAAGCAGTTAAAGAGCAGTTGACAGAAACTACCTGGTAGCTTTTAGCTCTGTTTGCAATTTTGTTCATTAATTTTTCTGCTCATTTAAACGAACATAGATAGATAGATGTATACTTGCAGAGATGTTGATGGAAGAAGAAATGTTTTTGAATCTGTTCTAAGTGCTCAAAGCCATTTGTTATGATGGTACCCCATTTTTATGTACATAGAATTTTTTTTTTTTGCAGATGGAAAGAACTGAAGTGTATAGACTCTTGTCAATTAAAACAGTGAAAGTAGAACAAATGGTAGAATTTAATGATGCCTAAAAATTAATGTTTAGTAATACATTTGATGATTAATTGGCTTCTCTATTTTTTTTCTTTTTTTTTGCCATCAATGTTCGAGCCAGTTTGTGCACACCTTATGATTAATGTCACAGGATATTCTGCTTGATCTTACAATATTTGGATGTTAAAGAAACTCGTAAGAAATTAATTTTTTGATAGGTGGCTATCATGAATTGAACACATTACTTCTTAACTTTTCAAAACTCTCTTAACCACTAGGCCACTCCATGGTTTAATTGACTTCTCTATTATTTGTGTTATCCATTGTGTTGTTGTTTCCTCCACTTGAGGCTATAACAACACTTCGGGCTTTCTTCGAAAAGTGAGACGAAACCGAGTTCTTTTTCATGGGTTTGGTTCAGGATCAACTGACTGGTTCAACCAAATTGGCTCTATCAATTTACAGGATCAATGGTCGGATTCGTCAACCGCTCGACCATTTCTCTCCCCTGTTTTGACGCATCAACCAAACAGTTTGTGATGAAACAGTGACTGAAACTTCTTCACCATTCCTTATCTCTTTCAAAAACATGTCACAACCAAGTTCATCTACAATATATATATATATATATATATATATATGTATATGTATATATATATATGTATATGTATATATTTATTTATTTATATGTATATATACCTCGTGCGAATTCTTCAACCCGATACACACATTGCTCAACATCTCTAAATTAATTTATTGTTTGTATTGGCACCAAGCTTGTATTGACAACTGAATCAAACATCAGTGATCCTGTGGGCATGTTTTCTCTGTGTTGACACTAAATTTGTACCAACAACTGTCATGCATGAAGACATGTTTATTCTTTATATAAAAGAGCGCGAGTTATAGCTATGGTGAATTGGTGTTATCATAACTATGACAACATGTTAGCGGTGATAACTATGACACTAAATTAGTGTCACATTTCTTTACTTGTTTTTTATAGGTATTTGTAACATCAATGTTTTTTTTTTTATTATTATTATTATTTTTTTTTTAATATTAGAAGAAACAATAATTGATTTCCTTGATCGATATTTTATGATAAAATATTTTAGTTGTGATGTTACATTTTTTAGTATATTGTAAAAACGGTTATATGATTTTATTAGTTGCAAGGCAAAATTTGGAGATGAAAAATAAATTTCCAATGTTATCATTCTAGCTGTCGAAAATCAAAATTCACCTTTAAAAGATGAATACACATCATGTGAAGAGAAACATAAATTCATCAAGCTAGTGGAGATTCTAACTTATAATCTATCCATTAAATTGTTTTATGTGAAGGTAACTATACTATTATCGGTGTTTTTGAAGCGGCCTATTTAAAAGTTTATCGAAAGGGCCACGACGCAATGATTTTATTGTTTCGTTGTAAACGAGTTCAACACCATGATCTTAGATTCGATAATAAGAATCAGTATTTGACTCTCATTTATTTGAGAGCAGTGATATCTTTTATGTAGAATTTGTTGTCCTACCTCTTCCAATTTGTAGTAGAAAAAAGATAAATAACAAAAATGTAAAATCTTACCAAACTTTATAACTTTATTTTATATTAGATTGTTAGGGTTGTTAGAATTGTTAGGATTTAAGAGATATTTTACTATTTTAATATTTGGTTTCATGTATAAAATATTGCCCCACAGGGATTATTAGAGAATATGAGGTTCTATCTCAAAACCAATTGGTAATGAGGGAAGTAACTATATCTCTTATGATTGTGTTGAAGACTCCTCACCTTTCCAATGCAGCACAATTACCACAAGGTGAGTATCTCCAACAGAGACAAATATTAAGTAATTTTCTCTATATTTTCTCTATATTAAGTAATTTAACTCATTTTTCTCAGCATTTTCAATAATTTTTTTTCCTCTAATTTTTCTATTTTTTTCTACAAGTTTCTTCTACAGTTTGTTTCTATTTTCTCAATTGACTTTGTATTCCCAATTGACGCTTCTTTCCCAATTGTCTTCTCAATTAGCGCTTCCTTCCCAATTGTCTTCTCAATTGGCGCTTCCTTCCCAATTGTCTTCCCAATTGGCGATTCTTTCCCATGGCACTTCCTTCCCAATTGTCTTCCCAATTGGCGCTTTTTTCTCCGTTGTTTTCCAATTAGCGCTTCTTTCTCAATTGTTTCTCAATTGGGCTTCTTTCTCAATTGTTTCCCAATTGGGCGTCTTTCCCAGTTATTTCTCAATTGGGCGTCTTTCCAGTTATTTCCCAATTGGGCTTCTTTCCAGTTGTTTCCCAATTGGAGCTTCTCCTTCCAGTTGTTTCTCAATTGGGGCTTCTCTTTCCAGTTGTTTCCCAATTGGGGCTTTTTTTTCCAGTTGTTTCCCAATTGGGGCTTTTTTTTTTCCAGTTGTTTCCCAATTGGGGCTTCTCTTTCCAGTTGTTTCCCAATTGGGGCTTCTCTTTCCAGTTGTTTCCCA
>JBBMKA010000002.1:1779244-1822371 GCA_037833695.1 Sechiopsis laciniata
TTTGTTAATAGATGAAATAGATTTGTAATAGTTCAATGACATCAATGTAGTTTCATAATCAAAATCTCTCTTCCTTCCTAGTAATTGAACTAAACAAAAATACATTAGTTAGATTTTGTATTAAATAGCATCTTATTGACATTATTGTTTATTATTATTATATATAAAAGGGAGGATGTTGAAAATATATTTTAGACTAATAATACCTTTCCTTTGTTTATAAATGTATATCACAAGAATTAACTATAAAAAATAATATAAGTAGTTATGGATAGATATTCTAAAAATAGATATATAAAAAATAGATATTCTAAAAAACACACTAATAATATCTTTCCTTTGTTTATAAATTACTGCACAAAAATTAACTATAAAAAACAAATAGATATTCTAAAAAACAAAAGAAAAAAGTATTTATTAAAAAGGCTCACGGAATTTTTAATATATGTTCTTTGTTAAAAGATTCATTAAAAAAATTGGCTATACATCAGGCTTAAACCTCCAGCTGCAAGGAAATGAAAACATCACCACATCACACAACCATGCCTCTGTGCATTTTTTGTACATTTTACACACAGTTAATATATATCTCGGTTCAGTTCGGGTTAAACCGAACCAAAATATTAGTAACCCGAACCCGAACTGAAAAATTTGGTTCTCCATACCGAAAATAAACTCAACCCAGCCCAACCTTTATAATTTGGGTTGGGTTGTCCGGGTTCGTCGGGTTGTCGGTTCATTTGTGCACCTCTACAATTTATTATATATATTTTATATCGTATTCTTATTTTGTATTGTGTAGGCCATTAAGAGACTTTAAACAAGTTCTCCAATCCATATTACCAGCTTCTACATTGTCACAAGTAATCTGTGTTAGATTCAGTGACATTTATGTTTACCTTTCAACTTTATTTAAAGGATTATATATGTGATAACAATTTTTTTTATTATTATTATGTCTTTATTGGCTTTTAAGATTGGTACAAGTACTTTAGATGTAGTGGAGCCGAACACAATTCTAAATGGTAGTAAAGCTCTCACTTTTCTGTTTTAATGTTATTTTAATTTATAATGTTTCTTTCGTTTATTTGTTGTTTGTGTTTCATTGTAGCTATTTGTTTAGTTTCTATGAGTTTGAAATCTCGAAACTCACTCCCATCGTAGACATTTCTAAGTTTTTGAATGTATGGACAAAGAGGAAGAATAATTTGTAGACATAAAAAAAAAACTTGAAATAGTTTTTAAATAAAAAAAATCATTTTGGTTGGGCACACTATTATCAAACTTTTAATGAACTCAAAATCTACTAGTACTTCTCTCCATCCAGTGACTTGATCAAGCTTAATCGAGGCATCAAGACATGTCAAACATAAGCAAGTCCACAACAGGGGGACATGCGATCCAACATGCAATATCGAACAATGTGCATGCGATAAATCTTCAATGGCAATAGACATGCTGCATGCTCTTAATACAATCAGTACATGCATACAATCACATAAATCATGTTACAATCATGACAAGTAAATCAATACAAACAATCCAATACATGTATTAACCCCAGGCTTTGAGAAAGGGGTAAAGGGTCCTTTACCCTGGCCAAATCCAATACTGCACCCTCGAAACTAGCTGAAACCTCCTGACAGTCAATCCTTTGATTCAGGCCCTCTTGAGAAATTCAAAAGAAAAGATGTCGTTGAATGAGTTCATCGTTCTCTCGTTCTCCTAATGAATTTGATAGTATAGGTGCAACATAGGCTCTTCTTTGGTTTGCTCGGAGCGAGAAATATATTTTTAAGATTAGTGACTTTACATACTTCTTAAATTCATTTTGTTCTAAACATACGTTTTAAAGTTCTTCAGAATTTCTATTTTGGCGGGCCTGGCCCGAGCCATCAATACCTATCATTTTTTTTTCATTATTCACACTCCTTAACTAATTTTAAGAGAACATAGGACATAACCCTACAACAGCCGGGGAGAGGACCATCTTCTGCCGGTTCATATTTTGGTGGCAGATATAAAATTGTTGTCAATTGAACTTCATATTTTCGTGATCTTATTTGCTCGATAGATCTGTATGAGATCTATCAAGAAATCAAACATCAAACCCTACATTGAACTAATCAAACTTTTAAAAAATAATTGTAACTTGGTGACGTGTTTGCCAGTTGTAATCCAATTCAACTGTTTAATCTTGAAATGAATTATTTTATGAAAATTGATGAAATAATAATAATAATTTTAATTCATAAAAAGCCTCAATTTTTTTTTAACATAAAAGTTTCATGTAAACATATTTCTTAAATTATAAAAATAAATAAATAATTAATTAATAAGAAAATATTTAAGATAGCAATAATACTAAATTTTAGCTTTAGTACCATTATAAAGATTAAAATTTGACATTTAAAAATAAAATAATCAAATTTAAACAAAATTAAAAGTATATAAACTAAAATGATACTTTAGTTATTTTATATTTCTAAGTTGTTAATATTAGAAAGAAAAAAAAATCTTTAGGAAAAAATATTTTACCTAGCAATATCTTTTGCTTCTTTTTACTTTCATCTCTTTGTTAGGAAATGTAATTATTATTTTTTTTAATAACACCATCATACCCTGCTACTTTCTATTTATTTATTTTTAGTAGAATATATTTTTACAAGCTTGGTATAAATATTTAAAGTAATAATTCATCTTTTAACGGTATATTCAATAGTAAATTTAGTCCAAATTTTTAACAATTTTTAATTTGTGCCACTAGTATATTTAGTAACAAAATACAAAATTAAAAGATAATTCAATGATATATTTGGTGTTTTTTTTTGTTATAACTTAGGGCTGTACATGTATGTCAATAAACCAAAATGTCATGAATTTGAATGTTTCACTTTTAATTATTATTAAACTAAAAAGGATTAAAATAAATTTAAGGTCAATTAACAACAATTGAGGTGAATAATTAAAATTCATAAACTCTTAATCATAGACACATAATTGTTGTTAATTACTCTAACCACTTTTTAAAAAAAATTACTTCAACCACTATTAACACCAATCTTCAAACGAGTAGTTAATTACTCTAACCATTATTAACATTAATCCACAAACGAGTAGTTAATTCCTTCAACCACCATTAATTCCTCCACTCTTTTCTACCAAAACAAATACATCCTAATTGAATTTTTTTAATTCAATATAATTAGAGAGTGAGGAGATTCAAACATGTAATCTATTAGTTATTGGATCATACATGATGCAAGCTATAAGTGTCACATCATATTCTTTAGAAAGTTAAAGATTTTTCACACCAAAAAGCTACCTAGAGATAATATCTTCTCATACAATGGCGTCTTTGCTTCCATTCGATATTCTTAAACATATCTTCTCATAAAATGTTTCCCAACGTTGTCTTGCAAATAGTTCTGAACTATGTTGTCGTGTGCTTAGTAATTATGTCAGAAAGTAGAAAATATTATGTTATTATGCGGTTAGGTCTACATGTTCTTATAATTGTTTGTCTTCGATCTCTCGGGCAGATTTTCTTACCGTTTTCGAACTAGAAAAGCTAATGGCTGCGGGTAGGGTGGCTCACGTCACACTTCAAGGACCTAGTGTGGTCAAGGAGATATTGACAGGAATGGAACTTGCATTGTTTGCTGGTAGCTTTTGGAAAATGCACCAATGGAATGAGCAGAGGAAAGTGAGAGCTTTCTACGATCTACTTGAGAAGGGCGAGATCGGTGTCGTGGTTGATGAAGAATAGATCTTACGCTCTTTATCATTATCTTGTCGAACACATTCACCAGGTTTTTTTTCATTTTTTTGAAACCCTCTTTGTATTGCTCTTGAATTAGAGATGACATGTTTATGTTTTGCAACAATTTCTGCAAATAAGACATGAGCGAGAGAGATTTTGCTTGACTTAAATAAACCAAGTTTCATGATTTATTATGCTGTTGTGCATCACATTCGACTTTTTGCTAGCATCCCCTGTGCTTGGTTTTTTCAATGCAGGCCTTTTTTTCACAATAAAAAACATGTCTAGTGAGGTTCCTTTTTGTGGGGTTGGAGTATTCGAACCCTCGACTTCTAGGTCGAGGATATGTTTCATTTACCTAAGTGCGCTTTGATGGACATGTGAGGTTTTTTATGATATGCAACTCTAATGTAGATCGTAGATCTGACTTTTGGGCAGTGCATTACTTGGCCGAATGAACTTACATTTCGATATCTATATAACTATTTATTTAATTTTTTTTGAGGAATTTGCATAGACAACCCTTCAACCCATTGTGATAATTACGCCCGTAAATTATTCTAAACTTCAATACTTTGATAAGTATTACAATTTTACTTTTTTACCTTTAAGTCAAATTTAAATATAGGAAGTGTAAAAGTATGAAATTGTCGTTTTGAAAAAATGAATTGTTTCTTTCTTCTCTTTGTCTTTTTCCTCACTCCCAAAATTCTCATCAAAGCCTAAAATTACATTAAGCAAGAAGAATGTATGTTATACATTTGTTTTTTCTCTACTCGTACACCATTTTTTACCCAATGCTGAAGAGAACCCATGGATTTGGAAGGGCATTTCTAACTTTTTTTGGTGGGGGTGAGGGTAGAAAATTAATTCAATAAATAAATATATATACATTTTCTTGGTCCAAATTGATGATTTTATTCTTTAAAATTTGATTAGGTGGTAGGTGGTATTTGTAACCCTTATTGAACTTCAAATGAGTAAATGGATCAAATTCAAAGTTTAGGTTTGTAAATTGAACTTCTTAACCGTTTTCCTTTTTTTTTTTTTTTTTTTTTTTTTTTAAGAATTCACAAAATATATTACCTTTGTAAATTCATAAGTTGATTTTGAACAATTTAGTTTAAGAATTGAATTGCTACAAATTTAAATGTATGATGCTAAGTTGTTATTATATATCGGGAGAAGACGACAAACTCTAACTAGAAAGTTTGGTTTAAAAAAAAAAAAAAAAAACTCTATCTTGAAAGTATTATTAGGTAATAGAAAGTATTAATAAATATATATACATTTTTTATCCAACATGCCACCAACTATTTCGATTAAAAAAATTAAATTATTTGATTTTGAAACAAAATTGTGAAATCCGGTTTTTTAATAAAACAATATTGATATACCAATAATATTTAAAATTGGTCTTGTAAATCTTCACAAATTAGGAGATAAAATATTTGATGACCCATTAATGACTAATTAATAATTTAACTTAAATGGTCCAAAATTATAGGGAGTTACTAAATAATTTGAAATAAATGGTAATCATAAATAAATAAATATCTGCCTTAGTTGTTTCATACTCTTCCATCTCACGAAACCCTACAATCTGCCCACTCCTACCAAATCGTGATTTACAGTTATGTTCATTGCTTTTTGTTTTTTTTTATTCTTAATTTTTGAATTCCGAATCGATTTCATTTTGTTGTGTTGATCCTTGGATTTGCTCTGTTATAATGGTGGTGGTTCTTTTCTATTTCCTCTCTTTTTAGTGGTGACTCTATTCTCTACACATTTTGAGACAGATTGTTTATAGATATGTCAAATTGGGTTGTTTAGGTTTTTTCTTCTTCGGATTTTATTTTTTAGGTTAATTTTAAGGGAATTTGTCCTACATAGCACATTTTTTTCTCTTCAATACAATTATAGCAGATTTTGCCCAAAATTCATATTCTACCACCATTAAACTTCTATCAGTTCAGCTGATAGACTTCAATCAGTTCAGCTAATTGACTTCTATCAATTCAACTGATAGACTTCAATCATTTTTTTTGTTCCAAATGAATAAGTTTGAGAATTGTGCTATACATGGAATTATTTTGTTTTTTTTTAATATACATGCAAAATCCCCTAATTTTAATTTGGAGATCTGGAGAACCAATATATAAAATGTGTGTGTGTGTGTTCACTATCTGCAAACTCATAACCTAATGCTTTTTTTTTTTTTTTAATAATAATAATAATGTAGCGATGTCTGCTCCTAACCATGAAGTTGAAGCCCCTAATTCAACCCCAGATGAAACAATGGTGAATGAACTGATCTCCCATTGTGAGCAAATCCATCTTTCAGAGCCGAACAACAACACTGTGGTGCACGTGCAGCCCTCGACCCTCGAAATCGGGCCGAACCATGATCTTTTGGAGATACCAGAAAATTCCTCCTTTGGAGTAATGGAGCAGGCAGCTTATATCTCACCTTTCCATGCTATGATGCTAAACCCTTTTCCTCCAACTCCATTCAATCATCAATTGCTCTCTAACATTGTTGATTATGTCAATCATGATTATGTTAATCATGCCTTTCATCTTTTCATGTCTAACTCCAGTTATGGAGGTTTCAATCCCATGCTGTAACATGAATTTGGAACTTCGTCCAAATTTTCTAGTTGATGATGGTCTCAACTATATGCTTCCTCCTCCAAGCTACTCCGAGTTTAACTAAACTATCCTTTCCACTCCATTGTTGCAGCCCAGGTTCGCCCAAGTTACACTACGCTTTGCTTCGGTTCCTTTGAATACTAATTTATTGATTTGTCCCGAAATTTAGAATTCTCATGGGTTTTTTTTTCTTTACAACTTTTTTGTTGTATTTCTATCCCTTTTATTTTTCTTTATCTAGGCCGTATATATATATATATATTATATGATGATTCTTTTTTGTATTGTGTAGGCCATCAAGGGACGCTCCATATTATCAGCTTCTACCCATTGTCACTAGTAGCATGTGTTAGAATCAGCTTTGTTTAAAGGATTATATATGTGATAACTTTTTTGTTTTTTCGTCTTTATTGGCTTTAAGTCGGGTACACTATTCTAATGTTACATTAATTTATAATGTTTCTTTCCTTTATTTTTTGTTGTTGGTGTTTCATTGTATCTATTTGTGTAGTTTCTACGCTTTCCTTGTTGCTCTATGAGTTTGAAAGATGGAAACTCACTCCCATTGTTGACATTTCTAAGTTTTCGAATGCATGGCCAATGAGGAAGAATTATTTTTAGGGATTAAGAAAATTGCAAGTGGGTCTCCCATTAAATTAGTTTTTTTTTTTCTATAATAATTATGAGACTATGTTTTCATGTGGGAGGGAAAAGTGCTATACTATGCTAAACCATCAATTAGACCGACTAATTGTATTGATTTATCTACGTTTGTTCCATGTCTATTTTTTGAAAATTAATTTATAAATAGAGGCAGTTGCTTTAAGATCAAACTCATGATATTTTGGTTCTCTTGATATTTTGGTTCTTCAAAATGTTCCTTTCAACATAAAGAAAGATCAATGATCGATAGTGTCATGATCATGAATTTAAAAGTAAAGATTTTTTACAACAAAATAACGGAGTTAATATCTTCACATAAAGTTATGGGGTATTTGCTTAAACTTCTTAAGCATACAAGCTCATCCCTCATCTCTTCTTTTGTTCCTTGTTATGTACCATTTTATCACACATATTTTGCTCTATAGTTGGTCTATAACTTCTATTTTAATAGAACTATGCAAAGATGAAACCTCACTTATATTAATGAAAATTGTTATCTATGAAGTTGAAGCATTTTTATCTAATATATATTAAACTAACTCGAACATTTAAAGTAGTCTTATACGTGTAAAAAATCATATATATATATATATATATATATTCGTGGTTTGAAATCCTCGCTAACTAAAAAATATGTAATTATTTGTTTGAGATAAAAATGTTGATACAATTTTGCTATAAATGATTTTTTCAAAAATAAATTAAACAAAATATTTGTTTCACACCCCTATTCTATTATATTCCATAACAGTTGCATTTATAAACGAAAACGATAGAGTTAGCTAAGAGATATTATTTTAGAGTACATAATTCAAAATAGCAACTAACTCGTCTTATTTATCTTTTCCTTGAGGGAGGAAAGAAAAAGAAAACTGCTTCTCAAGACTCGGGTTGTCAACTTGTCATCGCTTAAACTGTCACCCTTTGGCCGCAAAAGATCGGCAAGAAAATCTACAAGACAAAAGCATAATGTTACGAGAGTTATAGAATTAAGTACATAAAATAGACATAAAAACTTGAGCGATGCTTTCCATTTCGCAACAAAATGATAGGGGACTCATGATTGATAACATATCACTTCATCACCCAACCTACAACTCCTGCCTTGACAAGCTATAGTGATGTATAAATTAAAATCATTGAAATAAATTCATTTGTGGCATCTTTTCTGCCACAAATAACCCTTTTTTATTATATCGGTAAGTGTCTAAACCAGATTACATGTACCTTAACTATTATTATGTGACGATTGCAAACACTATAACATTCGGTAGTAAAAACAAGGTAGGAACTTAATTTTTAGATTGGACCCATGACCGCTTGTATTGCCACAAACAATCCAATTTCCTTTTTTCCATCCACCGTGCATGTTCTTTTGTTTAGGCTCTGATAAAATCTCTGGATAAATTTCTCTACATGAAGAGTTTTACCATAAAATAATTGTACGGTTTGTTTGATGGAATTGTTAGTTTAATAAAGGTTGATGGTCGCTCACATCACACTCAATTTAAGTTCGTTCCACAGGGGGTGATTGGATGTAAGAGTTGGGAGAGGAGAGGAGAGGAGAGGAAATAATCCAACCCTGTGTTTGTTTTTCGTACATAACAATCTCTCTCAATTCCTCTTCAACTCCTCCTCTACATTCCATCAAACATATTTAATCCTATAAAACATTAAATCAAACTTTATTACAATAAAAATTAATATAAAATAAAAAAATTTCTCTCTTAAACACCAATTCCCAAAAAAAAAAATTCAAACATCTCTTTTCAAAACACAAATCTCCAAAAAAAAATTCTAACATCTCCTCTCCAAAACATCAATTCTCAAACAAATACTTCATCTTTCCAAATCACTCAACTTCCTCTCCATTTCCTCTTCCTCTCCTCTCTTCTCCCAAACTCCAAAATCCAATCACCCCCACATAAACACGCCAGAGAGAAAGATGGTCAGAAGCAAGCATTAAGAATAGCAGCTTTTGAAGAAGAAAAAAATGCCAACCATACATGGTTGAGAGGAAATATTTTTGTTTTCTTTCCTTTCTATTTTATAGGTTAAAATAGTTTGTTTATGTATTTCAGCAATTAAAAGTGAAGCAATTACCACAACAATGACCTTCCAATAGAGTTGAGTCCATCATTATCAGTACTTGAACTCTCTGTGCAGCCACCTCCAGCAACAACTTTCTCTTCAGCGTCTTTTGCTCCATTACCTTCCTCTTTGCTTTTATCCACATCTTGTTTTAAATCAGAAGAATTAGAGATACAGTATTTCTCCAGCCATCTATCAGTTTCCCAAAGGACATGCATAATACTCTCTCGTGCAGAATAACCATGGCTCTCAAAAGGAAGAACCACGAGGCGACATAATGCTCCATGGCCTTTTAAGGCATTGAAAAACCGATCGGACTGCAAAGCATGCGCACTCGTGATGAGTTACTGAGCAAGTTAAAAATGAAATTTTAGGCACTATACTTCTTGAAAACCAACGAGGTGAAACGAACAAGAAAATAATATTTTTTCCAATCTAATAAATCATAGGCAACTTAAACCTGGAACCTTGAAAGGAGCAGACCTTCAAAGCTCAAACTTTCAACCAATGTGCCACCCTTAATGACAAGGGTTGAGTTATTATAACTCAGCCCACATTTGACCCGCTGGTCGTCGTTTCACATAATTCATGTCCCGTTTGCGATTAATTAATAATTTCCTCTTGTTATAATAACATGCACCTCCAACATTGTCTAAAATAATCCACCGTTTATAATAAGCCAACCGGTGTCCCAAACACAGCCTTAATGTTTATTGGTTCAAGAACTTGCAAGCTAAGAAAACCAAACAGTTAAAAGTTCTAGAGGAAACCTGCATGGGTAAAGTTCCTGAGTTGTTGTCTTCTTCACCATGAATGAGTAAAATTGGCTTCTTTATTTTATTTGCTGATATAAATGGACTCATCTCTACATATGTGTTGGTTGCCTCCCAAAGAGTTCTATCCTCATTCTATGACAGAAAAAAGTATAGCTCATCAAATTCGCAGAACAAATGATAAGTAAAGTATAAATGTGCAGAAATTTTGTAACCATTCCACTTTCATGAGGTCCATGTTTAAAGGAAACTGAGCACTTAGATATGCAACTACCTGAAAGCCAAAAGGGGTCAGTGTTCTGTTATAGGCACCAGAGCGAGCAATTCCACAACAAAAAAGATGCGGAGCGTGAGCCAGAAGATTTGCAGTCATAAATGCACCGTAGGAATGTCCACCAATGGCAATTTTATTAGGATGAGCAACCTAGTCATTGTAGCATATCAGCATGGTTAATATTTTACATAACAAGAAAATATTAGTCAAGAAAATCACAACACTCACCCCGCGTCTAATGACCTCCTCAACAGCAGCCTCTGCACTCGCAACCAATTGTTCTACATAGCTAATAAAACAGGTATGTTTTAGTATTATTAAACAAAATTGGATTATTTAAAGAAAACACAGAATGAAAATATTTAAATCAGTAGAGATAGATAAAAATATACGAGTACTTATGAAGGTTAAGTTTCAAGAGAAATGTTAAGGAACTGCAATAATGGAAGGTTAAACCTGATCATATCTCAAATATTGCAATAACTGCATGTGTACCTATTTTCATTTGTCAGACACTCAGATACTGCATGTGGAAACTGATTTGAGGATATATAAAGCAACTTATACAACAGTGAAATAGTTTGTGGTTAATGATCTGCACATATAGTATACTAAACCCCATTACAAAACAAAAGCTCAATAAGCCAATTTTCATTTACAAAACTAGATATTTCCTAGCTATTTAAAACCCATCTCGAGTTTTACCGTTACTATGGTTAGACGTAACTTCAATGCACCTAAGTACGCATCCAAACATCCAAGAGCTCACTCATTGCAGCTTCTCCCAGATTTTAAACAGACATAGTTTCAAACAAAAAAAGATCGGGTTATTACATTTGTTTTTGGATCAATGTCAAAAAAAATATGTACAAATAATGTAAGGTTTTTGGAACAAACTACATAATAAGGGTGGAACAAGGAAAATGAACTACTTTTTTGTTGGAAACATACGTTACTAAAATTACCTATCATTTGCCTCCGCGTTACCTTCACCGATGATAGGTATTGTTGGTCCAGCCAAAATAGCAAACCTGAAAGAGCTATGTTCAGAACAAAATAGACTACAAAAATAATGTAAAGGCGATAATCTTGAATAGACACTTCTACCTGCGAGCCAACCAAAGAAGAGCAGACGTTGCACCTATACTAGCAAACTCATTAGGAGAATTACGAACTTGTCCAGCAGCATCTTTGCTTTTGAACTCCCCAGGATAAGACCAAATCAAGCAGGGAAGAGGACAATCTTTTGCTGGATCATATTTTGGAGGCAGATATAGTGTGGCTGTCAATTGAACGCCATCTTTTCTCTCGTATCTGATCATCTCTTTTTGCAGTGATGCCAACTGAGGATATGGATGAGGAAAATTTGTAATTTGACTTGTTTTCTTATCAGGCCACCTCACCATGTAGTACTGCGTATTTTCAGTTTTAGATTCTTTGGAAATCAAAAATTTCAACTGATCAATACTTAAATCTCCTTCTTTCTCATCAGACATTAAAGCCACAACACTTTCATAATATTTTTCTTTGTCGCTCTTCCAGATTCTTTCTTTGTTGCCTGAGTTTCTAAAGAAATATTTTCACAATCGATGTTGGCATTAATAGTACTCACAAGAGTAACTAAACAAAATATGATTAGATTAAAACGCTTACATATCAAATAAATCAATAAAAGGGATGTTTCCTTCCGGTGTAGCACCACTACCATTGAGTAGAACATGTGTTCCTTCACCATTTTTCTTCTTTAACTTTGCAATTATGTAAGTCCCAAGAGGAGTCCTCCTCAACATCGGTGAGCCAGGATCTGAATACACATCTTCTGATGATCTATCAAATAGAATGCGAGGATTGTTCTCTTTAAATCCAGGAGAGATTATCCAAGTTCGTATTTTGCGTGTCTTGTACCAAGATTCATAAACAAGAGCCAGCGAGTCATCACACCAAGATATTCCTCTGCAACAATAGACCGGACAAATGTAATGAATAAAGTTGTGAGGTTGTGCATTTGATTTAGAAGATCGGTAAAATACTCAAAATCATCTTAAGATAGAGCGAGCAAACTCTAAATAGAGAAAATGGATTTATGGAACATTAAAAGTCCTACAAATTTAGAAGAAAGTTCAGTAGCTATGGTATGAAAAGAGATGGGAGTAATTGAGGCATTAGTTGGAAAGAAATATTTTAGAGACTTGGTAAAAAAACTGTGATTGGAAAATTAATATGGATAAGCAAGGAAAGATTGTTTATAATTTGAATTCAAGTTTGTTTAACCAAATATGTGATTGAGATACAAATAAAATAAGGTACTCTCAAAGTTGAACAAGGTATAGTAAAAAGCTACTTTCACCTTTTTAAGTGACCGTCTAAAGTAATGACGAAAAAAAGTAGGAGGGAGGAAAAACAAACCCATAACGAAGATCAAGTTTAAGTAATATCTCTGGTTGTTGATCTTCTAGTGATTCAACAGATTGTGTATAAACAATATCACGAGGAGAAACCTCAATTCTGGCATCTCCACCATCTTGAGTTTCCACCCTAAAAATTGAAACAAAGAAAACAGATTAATTTAAGCGAGCACATTAAGACAAGTGCAATGTTACCGGTAATTAGTAAGGAAGCATGAACCAATTATCTTCCTTACAAAGTAATAGTATACATATTTTAAAATGTAAACATAGATAAACAAATAGAAAATAGATGTACAGACATGCAAATTACAGTAAAGATCAAATTTAGAACCTCGTATTGCATACCAATAAAGTGTCGATGGCTTATCTGCTCTCCAATGGATGGAACGCATCCCTTTTCTTACACTATTGAATGCAATAGGAATATCCTCAGCAAGAGGCAAATCACAGAGTTCCCTAACAAATTTACCATCAGTTGTCCACAGTGCTACCTTTTTAGGAAATCTTGCACATGGAACAATAAAAGAATATGGTCTGTTAATAGTCCTAATCAAAATATATCTGTGATCGGGAGAAGGGTCCAATGACGTATATAGTGCTGGTGTACCAAACTCCTTGACTGTTCCATCCAATGAACCCAAAACAAGTTGCGTAGTAGCATAGTAGTCGAACAAATCTTCATCATATTTGTCTTTGAGCAAGTCTTGAAATGTTCTAGCTTGAATAATGTTCTTCTGCTCATTAGATTGAACTTTTGGACCATGAGGAACCAACGGTTTCTTTGGTGGATCTCTACGAGATGACGGAATGGTGCAAACTAACAACATTCTATCGTTTACCCAAACAAAATTCTCAAAAATTGCATTTACAAAAATGTTTGTATTCTGAAACAACGGTCTAGCTTTCCCAGTTTCAACATCAGCAACCCAAACTCTTAGCTTACCACTACTACCATCTTCCTCGTCGACTCGCACGCTAAAAGATAAATGACGACCATCAGGTGACCAAGTAATGAAATTGATCTTGGCACCATCTGGTAAGCCATGTACCAACATCTCAGGACCTAAAGTATCATCAGGCATCAACCGATGAATCCCTATACCCGTATAAAACGACATTCGACTCCTGCAACTGCACTGTCCATCGATACGAAGACCAGCCAGCTTCTCTTCTGGTTTTGCAAGGTCTGATAATGGAGGCAACGACCTTCGCTTGAGGAACAATATTTTATCCCTGAGAGGCGAGAACGACAATAAAGGAAGCGGTGGAGCATCAACAATATCTCTGATTTCAGTAGGAGGAAGACGATACCCAACTCCCATAACTGAATAAACATATCATGAATCAGAAACACTAATACAAGCATAGAACACTTTGATATCAACTAGGAACAAACTTAATTACAAAGCTTAAAACCAGAACCGCATACAATCCAATATAATTAAAAAATAAATAAATAAATCCAACCAAATCGAAAAGACACTATAAAGTCAGTCCACCAATTCATTGACTAATTCAACCAAACATTAAACAAATCACAAAATCAAATAAACAATCATCACTAAACAGCCACAAGAGAACAAAATGAGAAATCGCTAAATCACAAATCTCTTTTCCAGTACCATCGTCTTCGGTAGAGGCCGAAGCTGAAGAGGACGAAACAGAGCCATTAGAACCTCCGCCACCGCCGCCGCCGTCCTCGGAGACGATCGCGCTGAGAGGAACAAGATTGGTGAACCTAGACGAGGCCATGAGAGACGAAGTTGAGAGTGTTGCAGAGTGCAATCTACTGCTGGTTTTTAGAGAATAAAAATGATGGAGAGAAATGGAAGATGAGAGAGGAGAGAGAGAGGGATGGAGGAGAGAGAAAGTGCGAGAAAGTCTATGAAAACGCATCGTCATCTTCATCGACGGTGAGAAGGAAAGTCGTTGGATGGGCGGACCAGTTGCAGTTTGGGCAAAAAATCTGCCACTACTCTCGACCATATCCAATCATTACCCCACAGATTATCAATAATATATTCTTTTTTTTTATCAATAATACTTTTCTTTTATGTATTCGAATATTGTTGTTTTCTAGGGGAATTCGAATATTGATTTTTTTTATCATATTATATATATTATGTAAACATTTTCTCATATATATATATAAACATATATATTGGTTTTTTTCTTTTTCGAAGAAAAACATTTATATTGGTTTTTATGCTAAATTAAAAGTAGTATGGTTTAATTTCTTTTTTTAGTTAAAGCAAGTGTAGATCCAATATATATTACCTCCTAGTCAAGGAAATATAATGATATAAGTGTGTAATTTTAATATTAAAAAAATAAATCAAAGTGGTCTAAAATTGAAATTTATAATACAAACAATAACAAAATATAAACTAATTCTACAATTTTATAGAGGAATTGAGTATTTTTCAAGAAGTCACAAAAACTTAACATATGAATTAAAATTTCAGTTTTTTTTTTTTAATGACAACAAACACCATAGTTGAATGGTGTCCATGTATTTTCATAATTGAAATTTCATGAGTTCGAATTCTCTTCTTCACCAACTACAGTGAAATTTAAAAAAAAAAAAAAAAAAAAAAAAAAAAAACTTTAAAATACATGAATTAAAATTATACATTTGAAAATTTAATTTTAAAATTGAACTACACATTTATATATCGATAATAATTCATTTTAAATTTAAACAAGTTGCATTAAATTTCACCAGATTTAGTTTATGTTTTAGTGATTCGACTTAAATAGAATAATCAATGTTTTGATATTGGAACTTTACAATTTTTTATGTTACTTACAAAAATATATCTACTTTTTCTTTGTCCCTCAATATCCATTCACCTGGTAAAGAACTTGGTCGACTTAAAAAATTATAATATACGTTTGTTAACTTATTATTATCGAAATGAATATCTTTTTATAAAGACACGTGAATTCATTCAAATACACGGAAAAGATATCTAAAAAAATCATATACTATATTAAACATCGAAAAGATTATGGAAAAGTTTGAAAAATCTATGATTTAAACGTGAACTCAAAAAAAAGAAAAATAAAATTGAGATTTAAACGGTTCAATTATCTATGTACTATAAATGAGAATAAAATAAAGAAAAACAATTGTGAAAAGGGAAAGAAAGATTCTATTGAAAGTGAAAACGGAAGACCCAAAAAAATATTTACATTTAATAATAGTTCGCCAGAATATTTTTCCATTATAACTTCTGTTTTCTTTTGCATAACTTTTCAAAAGGAAAAAGGTGTTTATAAAACATTTCAAGGAACAAAAAAAATAACAATTTGTACACTTTTTTGTTGTAAACCACAGGGCTTCATCGACAAAAGTTAAAAACAAATATTATAACTACAAACTTTCATAAATGTATCAATTCAATCATATTAAATCTATACTTTATCAATTGAACATTTGGAAATTTATAAGTCAATCAATCTAGACATTTTTCAACCAACAATATAAATGGACGTTCCAAATTTTAATAATTCGACTTATGTTTGAAAATGAATGTAGGAACGATATTCTAATTGAATAATTAAGCTCCTGTTTGATAATTATTTTGTTTTTAAATTTAAGTCTACAACAACTACTTTAACATATATTTTTCCTTACTTGATATCTACATCTTACATATACTTTTATAAACCAAACCAAAATTTGGAGGAAAAAAAAAATTCCAAATGCTTGTTTTTGTGTTTTAAAATTTTGTTATCATTTACCTACTTTCATAAGGAAAGGTAAATACATGGTATGAAAGATGGAAGCACAATGTAAAAAATATGAGTAAGGATTAACTTAAATTTAAAAAACAAAAAATCAAATGGTTATTAAATAAATTAACTCATTCATGCTTATTGAATTTTAAGTATGCACATGTATAATTTACTCCAAAAGGTCCACATGTTATTCACTTTTAACTCAATGATAATTGGCAACAAGAATAGTGATTGAATTAATACAAGTTTCGAATTTATCTTCACTACAATTATGAGTTAAATTTTGAAAATCGGTATTTGAGTCTTATTTTTTATTTTTTTGAGAATTGAGTCTCATATATTTGATATTAGTTTCCAACTCATCTTTATATTATATTTTAGTTATTGATTCTATTTATAGTTTTTATATCTTAAATATTTAAAGTAAGTAAACAATTTTTAATAAACCTTAAAATCAGTGACCATGTTCAATTTTTTTATTTTATTTTTGTTCTTAAAACATACTACATTCACTGAATGAAACACAATTTCATAAGTATTCCCTTTAAAACTTCAGGTTAAAATTTATGGAATGAAATTTATTATCATTCTTTTCAAAAGTGGATAAATATAAACTTCAAACAAAAGTTGATGGCTTGTTTCAAAATTTAGCGAAATATATACACATTAACATGAAATAAGACCTTCAGAGTGTTGCCTATAAGAATATAGCTTCAATGGACCAGTAGCATAATGTATGATTTTAATAATCACTCATTCAAATATTATAAAATTATTATTATAAAAAAAAAAAAAAAATCTAAAGTTACGTTTGATATATTTAACAATTGCAATTTAATCAACAAAGTGGCTGTAGTTTAGTGGTAAGAATTCCACGTTGTGGCCGTGGAGACCTGGGCTCGAATCCCAGCAGCCACACTATAGTTTTTTCCCAATTATAGTTTTAGGCCATTTATTAATTTATTATTTAATATATTTATTCCATCTCAATTTTCCCGCCAAAACAACACTTCCTTTTATCATTTGCCGCCAAGTCCTCTAAGCTCTCTCATTCGCATCCTTCGTTTCTCCATTTCCCTCACTCTGCTTCTTCGTCTTCCCCCGGAAATGTCAGCCACGAAAGATACCGGAGCTCCGGATTTCACCGCCGACAGAGGTAACGAACAATATCTACAATTTCTCGCCCTTTTCTTGTTTCAAATGCTCATTTAAACACTCACTGTAATTCCTTTTCAGTGCTCGCAAAGGAGTTTCTAGCGAACTTCGCCGACGCAAATGGCGAAGCGAAGTACCTAAACATTCTGGTAATACTTTCACATTTTCATTCCCGTTCTTCTGCTGTGACTGTAAATCTGTTTGGTGATTTAGTTTGAAAACCCTAGAATTGCGATTGCGGACGTTTTTTAGGTTTTTTTTATGATTTTATTGTTTTTTTAGCAAGAGGTTGCCAATCGTAGAGTTCGTGCAGTTCAAATCGATCTCGAGGATGTCTTCAATGTACGGATTTCTCACTTTCTTCTTTTTGTGGTTTCTTTCTCGTTTTTTAGTTAAATAAGACGGTTTTATATGCAATCGGGTTTTAGTATAAGGACTTGGACGAGGATTTCCTCAGACGTATTACAGAAAACACTAGGCGGTATATTGGAGTTTTTGCCGATGCTATTGATGAGCTTATGCCAGAGCCAACAGAGGCGTTTATTGATGATGATCATGACATATTAATGACTCAAAGGTCCGATGATGGACCCGATGCTGCCGATAACCCTGACCCACGCCAAAAAATGCCTCCAGAAATCAAACGTTACTTGTGAGTTCATTGCTACTCCTATTTCTTGAGAATTAATTGTAGATTATATGTTTTTGTAACGTCAAACCATGCATCAAGATTTTTGGTACTGTGTTTATTGGCTCTTATAAGTAAAGCGAATTGAAAACTTGCCCAATTGGTTCTGGATTTAGGTTTACCATGCGGGTGATGTCTAAGTCCTTATGCTTGGTCTTTCTCAAGACTCAAGAGTGCCACCGAATTGTCATTGTTACGTCTTTGGCTTGCATGACTTTTTGTTTTGAATTACAAATGTGTTCTTAAACAAATAAGAATGTAATTAACGTCAATCCTAATTGATTGTTATTTGTACCAATGCTATTATTTATTCTGTTGGGTTTGCATTTCCAAACATCTTTTTTTGAATTGAACTACCTACAATTTGATTTATGCTTAAGTGATTATGTCATTTCCCAATTGTCTTATGCTTGATCATTTTATGCTTTAGTGATTATGTCATTTCCCAAGTGTCTTATGCTTGATCATTTTTCATGCAGTGAAGTTTACATTAAAGCATCTTCAAAGGGTCGTCCATTTACCATAAGAGAGGTCAAAGCGTCATATATTGGTCAACTTGTGAGAATATCTGGCATTGTGACACGCTGTTCAGATGTCAAGCCATTGATGCAAGTAGCAGTTTATACGTGTGAAGACTGTGGTTTTGAGATTTACCAGGTAATCTAAATTGTGAATTGGTGTTTACCATTTCTTCTCTCAGCATGATTTGTTAGAACTGCTTTAATTTTACTATGGTTTCCTAACTTAAACTTATTTTTTCCTTCTCTTGGAACTTTCTTTCTTCACTTTTATATTTTGTTGATTCACGTGGCCACTTTTCTGCGTAACAGGAAGTAACAGCTCGAGTCTTCATGCCTATAGTTGAGTGTCCATCTCAACGCTGTAGAACAAACCAAACAAAAGGAAACTTAATTCTTCAACTTAGAGCATCCAAATTTCTGAAGTTTCAAGAGGTCTTCAATTAACTTCTTCAAAGACATTACTGGAAAAGTATTTTTATTAAAATTTCATATCTTGATTGGCATTGGTCATAAGGCATGCTGGTGCATTTGGTTTGCAGGCCAAAATTCAAGAGTTAGCTGAGCATGTTCCAAAAGGTCATATTCCCCGGACAATGACTGTTCATCTCAGGGGTGAACTAACGAGGAAGGTTAGTTTTCTGCAAGTGAATTCTTACTGGTATTTCTGAGGGGAACTAGGGTTTTTGTTTAGTGTGGCCAATTGATCAATATCTAGGCTTAGCAACTATATTGAAACTTCAATGAACAACTTCAATTAGATCCATTAATTATTTTAGAGCAAATGCTGGGATCTCGAATAGAATTTTCAAGTTTACATTCAACTTGTTTGAGTAAGGGTTTTCATTTCTGTTTCTTATCCTGAAAACGTAAGAATTTAATTTGACACTTGTCAACATGTGTACATGTGATTTTTTTGCTCCATGAGTAATGTTTATATAAGAATAGTTTGTTCACTTCTGCACTTTTTCTGTGCATTATCAGGTAGCTCCAGGTGATGTTGTTGAACTATCGGGGATTTTTCTTCCTATTCCTTATACGGGTTTCAGGGCAATGCGTGCTGGTTTGGTTGCTGATACATTCTTAGAGGCCATGTCTATCACTCACTTCAAGAAAAAATATGAGGAGTATGTCATTCTTCAACCACCATCTTCTAAAATGACTTTCATCTATAATCTGCTTTTTGTGGCATTTTGTCTGCTTTATTTTCAGCCTTCTTTCTTGGTCTCTTTTAGGTAAGCTATTGTGTTAACTTGGTTTGGTTCAGGATAGAGCTTACTTGTTTAGTTGTTCTGTACTGCAGATATGAACTTAGAGGAGATGAAGAGGAACTAATTACACGTTTAGCCGAGGATGGTGATATTTACAATAAACTGGCACGCTCATTGGCACCTGAAATTTTTGGGCATGAAGATGTTAAAAAAGCGTTACTGCTTCTTCTTGTAGGGGCTCCTCATAGAAAGTTGAAAGATGGAATGAAGGTAAGAACATCAAATCATCTCGGGTATGTTTGATGCATGCAACTCTTTTTTTTGTTAATTGTGTATTCTGCAATCAACCAATAAGGAAATATGCTGGTCCTTTATATTTATTAATTTTCATGAAAGTTAGCCTTTTCCCCCTCCATTTCCCTATATCTGGCGTGTTCTATATTTGATATTTCAGATAATTTTGTTTTTTAACTTTTTAAAAATGGAATTAAAAATGCACAATTCCAAATTCATTGCAGATTAGAGGAGACTTGCATATATGTTTGATGGGGGATCCTGGAGTTGCAAAGAGTCAACTTCTTAAACACATCATCAACGTTGCTCCCAGGGGAGTCTACACGACTGGCAAAGGTAGCAGTGGAGTTGGTCTAACTGCTGCTGTTCAGAAGGATCCTGTCACAAATGAGATGGTCCTTGAAGGAGGAGCATTGGTGAGGCACATACTTCATGTCTCAATTCTAAATTTGTACTTTGCATTTCCTAGATTTAATCATAGCTTGTGATGTATCGAAGTTTCACTGAGCGTTAAATTGACTCACTTCAGGTATTAGCTGATATGGGAATATGTGCTATTGATGAATTTGACAAGATGGAAGAATCTGATCGTACTGCAATACATGAAGTCATGGAGCAACAGACTGTGAGCATTGCGAAGGCTGGGATCACTACATCTCTCAATGCCAGGACTGCTGTCCTTGCTGCAGCCAATCCAGCATGGTACTTCATTGATCTTTTTGGGCCATTTTCTGATTTTCTTGTTCAACTGGGTTTTCATCTCTATACTCTAAGCAACTTTTCTCTTAATTTATGAGATTGTATGCTTTTATGTAACTCTATAGGGGAAGATACGACCTGCGTAGATCTCCAGCTGAAAACATTAACCTTCCTCCAGCTCTATTATCAAGATTTGATCTTCTTTGGTTGATCCTAGATCGAGCTGATATGGATAATGATCTTGAAATGGCTAGACATGTTGTCTACGTCCATCAGAACAGAGAATCTCCTGCTCTTGGCTTCACTCCACTTGAATCATCTGTTCTTCGGTAAATGTTACAATTGCTTTCATTTATTCATGATAAAATAGGACATAAGATGATTTCAGATTAAAAGGATGCTTTGCTTTAGTTTATCTAACATACATGCTCTTATTTATGTTTGGGGCTTAATTAAATTACAATTATCAATGTTTCATTTTTGCTTATTTATCAAATTCAAATTATGTTATCAAACTGTAAGCTACATATTTCCGTTTAAAAAAGGGAAAAATAATATTTCTGCCTTGAGGATTTCCAGATAAGTGAAAAAGTACAATAAACCTAGGGCACAAAGACAAAGGGGGAAAACAGAAAGAGTGGGGTTGGCGAATTTCAGTGCCATAAACTTAGGGCACAAAAACAGTAGGAAAATCCTAAGGTTAATAAAGCTCATAATAAACTTAGGGGATCAAGGCCATCAATATAATGGGATTTTTATGGGAACAATAACCGTGTGCCTTTCGGAAAACTATTGTTTGATGAAGAGAACCTCGATAATCCAAAGGAACAAAAAGAGATATTTGTTTTAACTAGAGCCCAATCTATGAGAGGTGATCGTCTTTGTGTCGTATTGAATAGATGGGTAGAGATTAAGTAATTCTCAGTTATGTTATACATGTGTATTACATATGCATGCATTTGGGCCTGGAAATCTTCAATTCTCACTTTTTAAATTTGCACTTCGCACTATGGTGGCTGGGTTCAGTGCTTATATTTCAGCTGCAAGAAGGTCGTCCCCTTATGTTCCCAAGGATCTGGAGGAGTACATTGCCAGTGCCTATTCCAGTATTCGACAAGAAGAAGCTAAATCTAACACTCCCCATTCATATACCACAGTCAGAACTCTACTAAGCATTCTCCGGATATCAGCTGTAAGTTGATATTGTTCCTTCTTGTTATTTTATCTTACGTTACCAAGCTGAACCCTCATGTCCGACCAGCTCATGTTAGGTATACACGTAAATGTATGTATTATTGAACTCATGAAACTTTGAATTGAACTCTTCCTTCACAGGCTCTAGCAAGGCTTAGGTTCTCTGAGACTGTAGTTCAGAGCGATGTTGATGAGGCTCTAAGGTTAATGCAAATGTCAAAATTTTCTCTATACTCGGAGGACCGTCAAAAATCCGGACTAGATGCTATCTCAGATATCTATTCAATCCTGCGCGATGAAGCTGCAAGGACTAATAAAATGGATGTGAGCTATGCTCACGCCCTCAACTGGATTTCTAGGAAGGTCAGTTGTAATTCTCACTCTAGTAGTTGTTTACACTTGGCAAATCCTATATCAACTCTGAAATTCCCGGCCTTTTTTTTTTTCTTCCACTTTCAAATTATTTTAAGTATGATTACTGTTAGAATCAGGGAGGATATTGCTTGTTTGGAAAACCATTGGCCTAGTGGCATTGGTCCACCTACTTAATAGTAACAATAAGTAATTTCCGATAAATTTTCTTGACAACTATATGTAGTAGGATTATAGAATAGTCGAATTGCGGGTAAGTCACACACACACATAAATATATAATACTGTACTTGGTTTCACCATGATGATATTTAACTTAGTAGCAACAACTATGCTTCTGTTATGAAAACAACAACAATCAATAAGAAAATTGTAAAAGAACTTGAGAAAGAATACATTGAATTTACGTGATACATTAACAGTGTGTTAGCTACATCTGCAGTCAGAGGAGAGAGCTAATTTATTAAGGAAATCACGAATACAGGATGTCGATCAACTGGGGCGATGATTTTAAAAGAGTTTATATATAGTGCATTCTCATAAAATCCTATTACAAAATTGGTCTAATTACATAAAAACTCAAATACAAAAATAGAAACTGAATTATATATTTCACCTAGTTGACCTCTCGACTAAGTAATCGTGGGCATCAAACAATTTTAAGACATATCTCAAAAGCTTCAAATCTTAGTCATATGAGACTTGTTAAATTCCATAATTTGCAGACTTTGATTTAGCGATTCATTCGCGTTATATTTTCTTTCATCAAAACTGCATCTAACCATTGGAATATATATATTTTTTCTTATCAGGGATACAGCGAAGCTCAACTAAAAGAATGTTTGGAGGAGTATGCAGCTTTGAATGTGTGGCAAATACATCCACACACCTTTGACATTCGGTTTATAGATGCTTGATGTGTTGTTTTGCATTTTTGAGTTTGACTTAGAGGTAATTTAAATTGTCTAAGGATTGGTTTCGATAGATGAACTTAAAGCTCAAAAATCTAATATTAAATCTTTAGTGTAGCTGTGGATTCTAGCACCATTTGTAAAAGTGTACTCTAGTTTTCAAGTTCTAAGGGGATTGTTTATTTGGTATGCATTTGTTTCATGCGTTTTATGTGTGCTTAATGTTTGGTGTTTTAAGAGATGAAATGATTTCATTGGATTAAGTTGCAAAAGGTAGTAGTTGAATTCAAGCACACTTAACTAGGAATTTTCTGAAATTAGAAACCAAGTTTAACGGTGAAACGAAATTTTAGACTTGAATTAAATTTGATCCCAAGGAAGAATGTATTCTCTAAAGCTTTCTTAAGAAGTGCATAGATGATTTTATCTGACGAGCTATACACTGAAATCTAATTTTCTTCCAAACGACTCAATTTATATCTAGATAATATTCCAATATAAAATTACAAAAATGGAATGTATGCTTTAATGATTTTAAATTAATACTAATGTGGACTAAATATAATAAAAGAACATTTCCTAACTTATTAACAAAGGTGAATTAGTTTTTTTTTTTTTTTTAATAAAAGTTGGCGGAAGGGGACAAGAAACCTGATTCTCAAGATCAAATTATGACCATGATGTTGAAGCGAATTTTTCTCCAAATAATGAAATTATCCGGCCACCTTGCTATTGAGTACAAAGGTGAATTAGTACTAATTATTTGTTAACAGTATGGAGAGAAGAAGAAATTGTAGAAGATTTCATCGGATGCCTAGAAATTATCTTAGGCAGCGAAATCACCACAGAAACCGACAAAATTTTCTTCAAACTACAAAAGAAGCCGTCAGAGAGCGAAGCAAAAGGGTCTCTCAAAATGATTCTCTGTTGCATTCACAGCAAAGGATTCGTCCACCGTAAAGGATCTAAAACCTAACATAATTGCCTTTCCTGCCGGCGCCGGCGCCGGCGAGGTCAAGAAGTTGAAGATCGCCGATTCGGGCTTTCGAAGAGAGACAGGAAAATGGACGGCGAGGATGAATCGGAATGGTTCAGGGAAACACCGAGGTACATGTCAGCCGGAGTCTGATTGTTTTCAGTGAGGTGAACAGCACTCAATATATCATTTAGTAATCACCATTGAACACATTATTCTCTTCACAAATGACTAAATACTTTTAAGTACCTAACGAGTTGTTTGTTTGTCGTATTTCAAAAAGATTTTAATTTGAAGATTAATTCTTTCTAAAAAAAATTATATCAAAATGAATTTTTACTGACTCCTATTCTTTTTTACTTTTAAAATTAACTTTTATTTTTAACTAATTTCTAATAATTCATTTATAACTACTCAATCATTTTTAATCATTAATTTCAAATTAATCAAAATAACTCATTTTTAATCACTTATTTTCAATCATTACTTTTTTTAACTATTCAAAATAACTACTCATTTTAAATCTACATTCAAACGAGGTTTTGACTCTAACTCATCTAAACAAAAACCACATCCAAACGAGTTTTAACTACTCAAAATAATTTCTCAATATAACTCCTAAAGTTAAATACTCACTAAATACGGTAAACAAACACCCCCTAAGTTTTGCTCCAAAATTAAATACAATAAATAGGTTTTAGATCGTAAATACTGTGAGAATAATGAAGTTAGAACTAAGCCAAAATGAATACTAATAGATATTAAAAAAAAGAGTTAATATTACTTTTTAAGAAATTTGTATTATGGAGTTTTGTCCCATTTAACAACCTAAACATTTTCTAAAGTAACAAGAGCATGCTCTACCAAAATCTTGTATAATCTTAATTTAGAGATTAGGAGTTTAAATTTCTCCATTTCCATCATAAATTTAAAAAAAAAGTTGAACTCGTTAAGTGTTACTATAAAGTCTAAAAAAATTGATTAAGTATTATAATCAATCCAAATATTAGGGGTCGCATGTGCAACACATTGTAAAATTAATAAAGGTGTGACGGTAACACATAACTTTTTTTTTTTTTTTTTTAAATTTTGAAGGGTAATACATAACTAAATTTAACTATTTTCATAATCTAGGGTGTTTGGTCATTTATTTTCTTTTTCTTACATTTTTTAAATTAAAAAAACATTTATGAAAAAAATTCAAACCTATTTACTAGATTTTATAAGATGTCGATAAAACATGTCTCAATCACAATATAATCATCTAATTAGGCTCATCTATCAAATTTTCATTTGGCATTGGCATTTGAGATGATGAGAATGGTAATGAAAACCATGATTAATGATGATAGCACTAATAGATGGTGATATTGATTAATGGAGGAATAATTGAGATGACTTATTCTTTCCTAGTAATTCTCAGTCTCCCAAGTACCTTCACAATTCCCAACTCAATTACTTTGTTAAAAAGACCATTTATTACGTCTGTACTTCATTTTGAAAGTCAAATCCAACCTTAAACTTGAAGCTAATTAATTATCGTATGGATTATCAAGATCAAACCAATTTGGTCTCTGTTTTAGTTGACAGTCTCTATCAGTTCTTTCCTAGCAACAAAATGTTGAACATTTCAAATCTATAATGATCTGTTCTCAATAAAAGAAAAGAAAAGGAAGATGAGAAAATTCTCTATGTACTTAAAATGGGGTAGCTTGCCTTTCAAAGACTACAGTTTTAATACTTTATTTCATCATTGGCAGGGTTTTTTGTAATTTTATTATTATCTTATTGGTTTTTTTTTGTATCTTTTCATCCCATCAATGAAAGTTTCTTGTTTCCTATCAAAAAAAATAAAATGGGGTAGCATCATAGCAAATGGCTAAGGGTAGAACAGATTCAAAATCATTTCTTCCATCAACGTCTCTGCAAGTATATATCTATCTAGGTTCGTTTAAATGTGCAGAGAATTAATGAACAAAATGCAAACAGAGCTAAAAGCTAGAGATTTAATGCCAAGAATCTAGCAGGTAGTTTCTGTCAATTGCTCTTGAATTGCTTTGTAACACCCGAGACTGCAAAGAGGAAGGTTCGACTTCGAATCCCGATACTTGTATGGATTCGAACACGATGGACCTGCACAGTTTTCACGCCGAGGTGGATAGCTGAAACAAACATTGCATAAGGGTCTTCAGATGATTAACAAACAAATAATACAATGTTTTGCTGTGTTTGGGATAAGTCAAAAGACATGAAGATTATACCTGCAGGATTGAGAATCGAATATGCTTGGATAACCCATTTCGTTCGGAAAGGTCACAATGGTACCCGAAGGACCCATGACCCATCTGATGGTGTTTGATAAGAGCTTCTGAGCATTTGCAGCCTTCTCCTGTGCAGAATAGAGGGAAGAGAATCAAACCAATGTTCTTGTAACATGTATAAGAAGAGAACATTAAAGAATTACAAGTTATGCAATTGACCCTTTACAGTACCTGAGCTAATTCTTCTTGGCGTTTCTTTATTTTATCATCCCGCTTCTTCCGGCTTGAATCTTGACCGAGTATCTTTCGAATTGCCTCATCCTACAAGATTCATTTGACACAGGCTTAGGACTCAGGAATAGCGTATAAAAATATGAATGAATTAATAATGCTAATAATATGGAGAGGAGAACACACCACAGATTCCTTAGCAGCCTTCTCAACTTGCATTTTCCTTCTTTGCGCTGTTTCCGCCTTTTTAAGTTGTTGCTCCACATCAGTGAGTTTCTCTTTTTGCTCTATGATCAAGCAAAATGTAAACATTTCGATATAGTAACAATAAATTTTGCAAGGAAAGCAAGGGCAAAGTTCACATTAATGAAAATGTAAATATAAGAAGTTGCTTACTTCGGGAGGGAGCAGGCGGTAAACCATTTGGGAATTCGACTGAATTAGCACTGCGAGCAGATGATGAATCTTTGCTAGATTGAAGAGCTCTTTGACGTGAGGTAAGAGTCATTTCTCGCTTACCATCCATCAGCGCATCGATAGATTCCTTCCTCTGCTTCTTAAAATTAGCTTCGACATGACCGTCAGATGCTGATTCTTCTTCTTCGTTATAATCTTTGTCATCAGACCCCATATCTGATCTAGCTTTCTTCCCATCTTTGTCATGCTTTGATGGACCATAATTCTCCATGCTAGAAATGCTAGAAAGTTTCCGCTGCTTTTTGCGTGGTCCTCCGCCATCATCATGGTATCCTAAAGAAGCCTTTGAAGTTCTGAGCTTCTCCAAGTATCGTATCTCATCATCTTCATCGTCAGAATCCCCATCAAGGACACGCTTCTTTGAGGCTCTTTTACTCTTCCGAAGTGACTCTACTCCATGCTTCCCAGCAGTATTCCTCCCAGGCATCTTCCCTGTCAAAGACTCCTCGTTTTTGGGACCAAAACCACCACTTGAGAAGTCTCTCCATGGAACTCCATGCAATCCGCCCCTTCTTTCCGAAGGTGCACGATTTCCATTAAAGTTTTCCTGCTTTTGAAAGACATTAGAGAGGATAAAATATAACCTACACGATAGCACTAACATAGACTTCCATATGAATAACTTTAAAAGTGTTACCAGTCGGATCCAATCCTATCAAATTGTTATTTGGTATCATGAAATTTACCAAGCCTATGAGACTTTTAGGTTGATTGACGATTTAAAATGATTCAACATGGTATGGTATCAAAGCATAAGGTTTTGTACTCAAACCCTTGTCAAGTCATTTCATCCTCAATTAATATTGATTTCTACTTACTAGCCATTTTAAAATTCTTGCCAAGTCCATTCATCTTCAATTAATATTGATCTACTTGCTAGTCATATTCAAAATTTTCAAGCCTCCAAGTGAAGGGAGTGTAGTTTGATATAATTAAATTTATTTCAACCTATGAACTAAGCTTTTGAGTTGATTCGTGATTTAACATGATTCAACACAAGCAATGATAAATTTCATACCACATTATTCCTTGATAAAGAAATTTACTCCTTAACTCCAATATCAATATTACTTTATAATTTGATTACTTTGTTTTTTTTAAATATATTTGTGAGTATTTAGGGCCAAATTACGGTATCTAGAGTCTCAATTATTCTCACAAAAAAATTGTCTAACCCTACTACATTTGATTGTCAAGGGATAATTCTTAGATAGATGATCTTCATGAATTGTATTCATAGGCTCTAGATTCACAAGACCTGTATTTGGCCACTAGTTCAACCCTTGATGGTTACTTGATAACTTAAAATCAATCACATAAATCTCTCATGATCATCAAATAGAGAATAGAACAAGGAGCAAAGAGTAAGGGTAATATATCGATCCACCAACTAACAAAACAGAGTCGTGTACCTGAAAATTATTCTGTTGCTGCCTATGAATATCTGAAAGTTGAGAACTCTTTGAAGAACTGCCTTTAGATGAGCCATTGGGAGGGGAAGTGGTTTGAATAGAGCGAGTGGCCCCACCAACCTTAAGCTTAACCTTCTTAACCTTATTATCATTTCCTGATCCTTCAGCATAAAGTCCTTTCTGTCCAGAACTTGAGCTTTCACCGCCATACGTTCCACCATATGGATCCATGCTACCCAACTCCGATTCAACACCATCTGATGCGGCAGACGATGCTTTAGGTACACATTGATTGAGGCTTAATTCTTTTCTCCTAAAAGTACCATCACCACCACCGCCATTCTCATCGCTGGAGAACTTGACTGCATCATCAGAAGGTGGTGTTGACGATGAAGGTGAAGGATCAAAACCTTCAGCAAATTGGTGCGACTCAAGTCGAGGTCGACGAGAAGTTTGACTCCTTTTCCTCCTCATAGTAGAGTTGGCATAAATCCCCGTAGTCCCAAACTCTTCCATAACTAATTTTTCTCAATGGCAGTAAAACTACACACACCAAGCCTTAAAAAACCAAATCACTTTATCAATAGCAGGTTATTCAGCACCCCTGAAGAGAACCAAAAAAGCGCACCTTCAGAAGAAAGTCTTGTAAATAACAATGTCACAAGAACTTAAAGCCATTAGCTTTCAACAGGATCAATCCACAGGCATTCACGAATACGATTCAGAGACAAACAATTACATACACAACACTTAAACTCAGAGAAAAACACCACATTAACAAACAAGCAAACGAAAACTCCAGAATAAGAACAAGAAAAGGAAGAAATCAAACGAGAGAAACAATTCAAGAAATCAAAACAGGGAAAAAAACACAAAATCAATACAAAAGAAAACTAAATCAGTGTTCAAATTATAGCCTCAACAATGACAAATCAAAAGAACCCTCAGATTAATGTGAGAAAGGGAAACAATCCATTCACTCACAATACCTCCAAACCATAAGCCACGAACACAACCCCCATACAAATCACTCATTAACCCACCCAAAACATGCATCATTACTCACAAAGAATCAAAACCAAAGACAACCCACCAAGCCAAAACGTAAAAAAAGGGGGAAAATCAACAAACCCAGAAGCCAAACCCCCAAAAAACAAAAACCCAATTCACACAAAAAGAAAACTACCCCAATTACCTGGAGAAGAAACAGCAACACCACGAACAAATCGCCCAACCCAGAAACGCACAATGAAAACCCGAGATACCCAGATGGGAAAAGTGGAGAAAGAACACAAGAAAGGGAAGAAGAATCGACGAAAGAAGGAGATTGAGAAGGGAAGAGGAAAAGGGAAGTCGATTTTAGAAAAGGGAACTAGGGTTAGAAACGAGGAAGAATTAGGGAAAATAATGGGAATGAGAGAGAAAAAAGAATAGGGGAAAAAAATGAGGGCGTGGTGGTGGAGATGGTAAAGGAGAGAAGGGCTAATAATCTCCCAGTCGTTCACCATTTTCTTTGGCTAATTCCACTCCTCAAAATCAAAATCAAAATCAAAATCAAAATCCCACACACACACGCTGTGATTTTTTTCCCTTTGTCAAATGCGGTCACCGACTCACTGAGCCAACTCGAAGAAACCCCTTCCCTTTCTCTTCTTCTCTCCCTTTTCCTTTCTTCTCTACCCGCGCTGCAAGTACGTGCGCACTTTTGCTATCCTGCGCCCATTCTCTGCGCATTTTAGCCCCCAATGGTGTGGTGTGTGATTCATGCCCGTAATGACGTAATTGCCCCTTTGGATTTGGGGTATTACGGGAATGCCACTTGAATAGTTCAGCTTTTTTTGTAAGAATCAGACAGGTCGTTTATTGGAGCATTCTTTGTTGGTTTTTTATTTTAAATTCGTTGAATTGCTTTTTTTGGTCGTTGTGTTTTAAGCTTTGATTTTTAAATTCTCTATTTTTAAAATTTTAATATCTTGTGTTTTGAATGTTTGAAATTGACATATTTTTCAAATGATAATTTTGTTCTTCTTCATCATTCTAATTTAATCTAAGAAAATGATGGTAACATATCAAACACTTGAGAAAATTGATCAAATTAAAATTTAGATGCTGAAGTTTACAATTTTAACACTTAAAAGAAGATTAAGCATTGTGACTAAATTTAATGATCATTTAATTTTTTTAAAATTATTTTAGTTTTATACCAATTTTTATTAGAATTCAACATGAAAATACAAATATCTGAATTCTAGGTCGGTGATATATGCATTAAAGTTGATTCAAGTTATATGCTCATTGCTCATACAATAAGTTACTGATTATCTACTTAGCCAATGAGTCATTGATCTTAATACTGATAATACAATATGACAATACCACATCAAGTAACCGGTATACATTTCCTCTAGCTATGATCGAGAGGTCATAAATTTGAATCATATACCTTCTATTGTTGTTGACTAAAAAAAGAAAAACGAAATTGCTGAACTTGGGTAAAAACTTTGGCTAGGCCACCTGCATCATTATCATCAACAATCTCCTCTTCAGCTAGAGACTCAAATCATCATCAATGGGATCTCATACTCTTGAAATCTAAAGTTTCAATCATTATCAGTCATAAAGACAAACACGTCAAAAGTCCCATTTTAGATCAAATAATCTTAATCATCTGACAGTCGACTGTAATTTTCAAGTTCATTTACAATGTCCATCATTCCCAACAAATTCCAATAATGAACAAATGAAAGTTTTGGTATGTCAATCGATATACATCGCCCAAAGTTTTATATTAATGCCCAACAAAGAGAATTGAAAAGAATCACCCTAATTGAATTCTGATGGCAACTCAAAAATCCAACCTGCTGTATAACATTTTAAAGTTTATAAAACAAGTAAAGTTACCAAATCAAGTCCCCAAATAAAGCATATTACACAAACAACAAAAAGAATTTGATAGGCTCTTCTCCCTCCCAGCCCAGCCACCCGAGGCTAACACCGAAGTTACATGGGTGAACACGAATGAAAATTCCAAGCCATATCTCATATGAAATTTTATCTCTACCATATGTCAGTTATGAGAAGAGGAAAACGATTACTTGAAAGGAAGAAGCCCAATATGCCAAACGCTCTTCAATGTGCAAGGCAGCCTTTCATATTTTCATTCTCAGGGTTATGTCATTTATTTTTATTGTAGATTTGGGTCGATAATGCTCATCGGTATCCACCTCTTCAATCTCCTGAGAAATAAAAATGGTTCACATACATCAATATAATGTGATGAATGATGATGGTCAACAGAAATAATTAGCATATCAAGTACAGCCAACTAAAATGAAACAGGAAACAACTTAATTAGGTGCATCAACATCAATTCCTAAACAACTGTGGGAAGATAATTTGATCTGTTAGAAGATGTTATGTAAACAATGTTCAAGCAGAAGAGGTTCGGTTAGGTTCGAAATTTCTCACAGAAAACTCAATTAGAAGTGGAAATGCATCAGAAGTACTTCACAACTAACAACAGAAGTGAAAGTTATCGTCACCTGTACAACGTGTTCTCCCTTGATTACTCGCCCAAAGATGATCAGCTTCTCACTAAGATCTGGAATTGGTGCAGTTGTAATGAAAATCTCAAATCCTTTGTTCTTAGGTTTCCCCCTCGGAGTCCCAACTAAAAAGGCGTCGTGTTTTAAACTGATTGACCATAAAAAACATGTTAACTATCAGATGAAATTGAAATTGAAAAACTATACAATATAAACCAGTAAAAGGACATAACCTAGCATCAGGTTGACTGTGGCCCTTTCCTCCCGGAATCCAATCTTCTGCGACCCCAAGATCTTGGGTGTTGCCCACTTGAATTGAATAGTGTTTTATCACATGGTGAAATAGCATTCCACTAAAACGATTCTTTTGGCTGAAAATCGATTATTTCAAAGGAGAATGATGTTCAATACCACCGGAATTTGTAACACAATTGGAAAAGGTAAAAAACAAAAGGAAAGCCATAGGAAAATTAATAAATTATAGTTTCGAGTGAGAGAACTATGCCATGCAAGAGTAAAATGAAAGATGCAACCACTTTCAGAACTTTGTGTGTGGGATGGGGTGTTGAATAGGCAACATCAATTTGACATGTTTACCTCCAATCACATGAAATCAAAATAAAATGCAGACCCTCCACAGTATAGACTATTATATATTTTGTATTTATAATGCTCACCATAAATCAATAAATTCATCAACGACTTCAGGGGCACTTTCTTTGTAAAGTTCCACAACGATTATGCCCTTTGAAGTACTGAAAACCTATTAACAGTGACAAAACATGACAATTATAATCAAATCACGAGTACATATGGCAATAGAAAAGGAAGGGGAAAACCTACTGCATATCCAGGTAGGTCTATTTTTTTTGCATCCGAAAGAGTAGCTTCAGTCTGTAAAACAAGTAATGAACAGACTCAGAAAGCATGAAATAATGTCAAGCTCTTCAAGTGTGATGAAAACCCTATGCTATGAAGATAAACTTGCACTGAGATGTGCAAAATTATATCAAGGATTATCAGTTGGGAAAATACAAATGTGAATAAAAGTGAATATGCTTGAAGAGTAACTTAGGCCCCATTTGACAACAATTTAGGTTATGGTTTTTGAAAATTGTGCTTGTTTTTCTCAAATTCTTTACAATGGTTTAATCTTGCTTGAGCAAAGATTTGAATTCTTAGCCAAATTCCAAAAACTAAAACAAGTTCTTTTAAAATCTTTTGTTTTCAAACTTTGACTTGATTTTGAAAACTTTAGTGAGAAGTAGATAACAAAACAAATAAATCTATCGTGAAAGTAGTGTTTATAAGTTTAATTTCAAAAACTAAACCTGATGGCTATCAGACGAGGTCTTAGGAATCATCAAATTCATTCTAACTCAAAATTTTGTAATTGACCTACGTACCTCAGAACCTGAAAAATCATTCTCTGATGGTAATTGTGACCTGAATTGAATACGAGATAAAAGTTAACCCAGTAGAAAATATTTTAAAACAGCTTCAATTCCATATAAACAGACCAAAAAAGTATCATAGAAATTTGTTAAATAATATTCAAGTCTCCCACCAACATTAAACATTTAAAACAATGAGGCACGAGTATAGAATTTTTCATAAATTTCATGA
Organism: Sechiopsis laciniata; assembly: GCA_037833695.1. Classification (NCBI taxonomy): domain Eukaryota; kingdom Viridiplantae; phylum Streptophyta; class Magnoliopsida; order Cucurbitales; family Cucurbitaceae; genus Sechiopsis; species Sechiopsis laciniata. The sequence continues at coordinate 1,813,183 of JBBMKA010000002.1, forward strand.
GAATATGAATTCAGGATCAAACCGTACTGTTACTAACCTATGAGACCAATGTCTGTATGTGGTATGCAAGAAAAACACAAACAAAGCTACAATCAAGCTACATGCGACGATTGTTGTAAGACTAATCCGAGAAGGCACTTTCTTTTTTTTGCTTTGTTGAAGCAAAGTCTGTGGCTTGATCCTGGCCATCGATTCAGAACTTCAGTCTCAAGCTAGATATAGTTCCACTGCAGGAATATATAAAGAAGAATATAAGTCCTTGATACTTCATACATACAAGCCCTTCCAGTTCCAAATTTACAGAATCAGTAATATTGTTCCACTTAACGAAATTCATCCCATCCTGAAGTTGGAAATTCATGCAGCGTCATTAACAACCATGCGAAGACAGGTGACAGTTGTTTTTCAACTTACAGATTTGTTCAGAACCAAGAATAACACGATTCACAAGTATAAGGAAAAAGTAAATCAAGAAACTCATCCAATAATCACTTAAAAAAGTCACATCTCTCGTCTAAACTCCAGAAATTCTGAAGTATCTAACAATAATCAAGCGAAATCTACAAATAACTTCTGAACTACGATCGAAACATCAACCCATAAAAATACAAGCGAAACCCATCATCCACGACATCTCAGGATACTGTTTAAATCAAACAGATCAAAGTTAAATCATCCAGTGACCTAAACTAAGCTCCGAACAAGGAAATTTCTATGGCAAACCAGATGCGGAATTATGCAACAAACTGTGGGAATGACTTCAATCAAGCCGATTAAGAGAGTGAAGAATTGCTAAAAGTACCTCGAATTTCTTAGAGCGCCGTGAATTTCTCTGTAGAGACAATCAATCAGGCAGTTGAAAAGCTTCTCTGAATTCGTTGTTCGAAATAGAAAGAAATTAGAATCTGGATTTCGAGGTTTTCGTTTGAATTTTCTTTCTTCTTTTTCTTTTTTTCTTTCTTTCTGTTTCCTTTCCAGGTAGAAGACAACTGGTCTTCTTACGGGCAACTGAAAATGGGCTGGGCTTAACTAACGAAGGCCCGACCCAATTACAGTGACGGATTTTTATGTTTTTTTAGTACATTGGTTTTAAAATGGTGTTTTTTTTTTATGTATTATATTTCAAATATATATTATATAATTCAAAACTACATAAATAGTGGGTATTCTAAATACTAATTTTTAGGATTGAACCCGTTACCCTGGTGTTGAACTAATAGCCTACCAACCTTTCAATTAAATTCTATTGTTTTTTGTTTTTTTTTGTAAGAAACTAATGTTTATTGTGTTGGAGCACATATGACCCTTTTTTATTATATATTTTCTTTAACACATTTCCATTAAAATAAAAGTATTTGTGCTTGTTAGAACATCGTTTGATTAAATCATTCAACCTAGATTTTTTCTTTTTAAATCCTAAAATAAAGGTGGTTCATTTATTATCTTATCTTATCTTATTTTATTTTACTATCTTAAAGTGTGACTTAAGGGGAGAATTATTTTTGGACGATTTTTCCCCTAAATCACATTATATATTTATGCATATGCCATTTTCTCTTTTTTATTTAAAAAAAAACCCACTTATTTGCCCTTAGCAACCCACACCTACCTTTGATGTCCAAGAAAAAAACACACTCCCCACTACTTTTTAAAATAAATGTCCAATTAATTTTAGTATATTATATCATATTTTGAACGTATATCATTTAGTTTATAATTTGGACAAAATGTGAATAACTTTATTAAAAAAAAACATGAATTAATTTGGTTGGAACGTGGAGAAGTGAGCTTTAAAAAGTTAATTAATGTTTTTTTTAATGGACATAATAAATTTGGTTTGAATATGTATAATGATATATTTTAAAAAGTTTTGGATTTGTAAAGGTTTTGTAACTTCCAAATTTTATCTATAAAAATACATTCTTTTCATTATTTTTTTTATCATTTTCATTATTTTTTTTATCATCTCCTACAATTTTTTATAGTGTGTTTCATTTAAAATCGTTCTTCTTAAATGCTCTTCATTCTTCAAAGCATCTCAAATTTTTTGTTATGAAATGAAAGCATCTCAAGATTTTTGTGTTACAAACGCTCCTCGGTCCTCAAAACATTTCAAGATTTTGGTGTTATATTCAAATTTTGTGATGCATGTGTCGTCGAAACAATATCTTAAATTCACTTTGTGGTCTATACTTTGAGGAAGTATGTTAACCATGTTTGATTGATAAGTTATCAAATTAGCAAATCTATTTTAAAGAACCGATTATAATTTTTGTTTTTTTGTTATTCTTTATTTTGGTTGTATTTTTACCATGAGTTTATGAACTTTATTCTCAAATTATTTTTGAACAATTGAATGTTGCTACATTATTTCTTAATTTAACTCTTCAAAGGCTATGACCATAAGTACATGGATTTGAATTCCCCAGCTCCCAATTGAAGTCTCCATGCTCTTCAATCTCCAAGCATTCAAAGAGGTTGGTTTTATATTCAAGTTGAGATTTATGTATGTCTTGAATCAATATTTTAAATACAACTTACAATTTTACAACTCCACTTTAATATAGTTGAGTAACAATATTTGTTAGGCAAATTATCAAATGAGCAAATTTTTTTTTTTTTAAATGAACAAAGCAAGGATCTTAGATTTTGTTGTTTTTTTTTTTTTTGGTTTACTCTAATAATTAGTATATATATATATATATATTATTTTTTTTAAAGTGTCTTAATACATTGAAAAAATTAGAAATTTACATTTTTTTTTTTGTTAGTAAAAACAGAAAATCAATTTTTTATAAAAAGAAAGAAAGAAAGTCCATTCATTTAAATATTGTCATTGCCAATGGGCTACCATGACGTAAATCTTCAGATAGAAATAATATAACCACAAGAGAAAATCAACAGACCAAACGCTATTAATCTTGAACCGAACAGTATAGGTTGCCAACAGAAAATCAACTTTGAACATAATATCTTTGTTTCTTAAGATATATGTCTGTTCATAAGTTTAAAACATATTAATTCTTTACTAAATATTTATTATTAAAATATCATTTGTAATGCAAAATAAATTATTCAAAAATTATATTTTCTATGATATAAAAAGATTAATATATATATATATATATATATATATATATATTTAAAATAAAACTTATATCAGTATATATAAATTAAAGTAGACAAATATAAAAAACAATAAATTAATAATAAATACAAGGGTTTCAAAATTTCAAATCTTGGAATATAAAAGGTTGTTCTACCATTTAAATAAATTTTGATTTTTAATTAATTATAATTCATAATGGAATATTAAATTTTAAATCTTACAATTCAAAAAGTTTGGTAACTCTTGAACTTTCTTAATAATTTTTCTCCGACTCTTGAATTTACATCATTTTTTTCTTCAAATTTTATATTAAATTAATAACTCTTCAAAAACCTTTCAATTTTCATAACATTCAATATAGTGTATGCTACAATATTCAAATTCCAAGCAATCCATGTTTAAAGACTATAAATCCTATTTATTTATTTTTTTTATATGTATGTATCGTCGAATCAATATCTTGAATCCAATCGACTGGCAATTTTACAACTTTACTTTGATAAGTTTTATAACCATGTTTATTTGAAAACATCAAGTGAATGAATTTATGGGAATGATGTCATAAATAAGATTTTTATTTTATTTTGTATTTCTATGACTATGGTTATTTACAAAAAAAAAAATGCTTATGATAAAATTATAAGCAAAACTCAACTATTTTTATAATTTATAAAATGTTTGATTAAGTTATCTAAAAGAAATATTTAAACAGTTTTAGAATACAAAAATTAATTAAAAGATTAGAATACAAAAAGTAATTAAAAAATAACTTTAAACTACATTAAAATATTTTAAAATTGAAATATGGATAACTTAGTTAAAAGAAGTCATTTTAAAATCATTTTGTCCAACGACAATTTAACTACACTGAATATCACAACTTATAATTTTGTGTTTAAATTAAAATTTAAGTAATGGAAGCACACAAAAATAAATTTAAACATACAAATAAAAAGTATTAATTTAATAAATTTAATATTTAGTTTAATATTTTTTTTTTGGTATTAAATATAGTTATTTTCTATCCTGATAGTTGATTGTATTATTTTAATCATAAAAAATATTAAGGTATAATACTTACACGTGTAACTCACGTGATTTTTTATATTTTTTCTTAGTATATAAAGGGCGACTCCTATCTTAAAAAATGGTATAAAACTGTACTCGAGTCTTACATTTATGTTTGTAAAATAACTGGTCACTTATTGTTTTTTTTTTTTTTTTTTTTGAAATAATGTCAAAAGTGTTCAAAATAAAGGATGTTCATTTATCTTATAATATAATAAATTAAAAACTTAAATTATAACTGCTAACATGCTTTAAAATGTTCAAAATTAATATATAAACAAAATTTCCTCTCTTTTTTTTTGGTTCAAATTGAGGTAGGACTACAAATTATTCATGTATGGTACTCCTCTTCTCAAATAAGATAAAAATATTGTAAAATTGAATTAAATTTTCATTAAACAATCAAACCAACACGTTACCAACTCTTTTGATGTCAAAATTTAATTTAATAAATATCAAAATCAATGATAACTGTTAATTTAAAGTTTATTATCAAACTTGGTGAAAAAAATTATGTTTCTTTCATTATCTAAATCCAACTACAAGCTACCAACATGGCACAGACTCAAAGTGAACATCTTACAATAAACTAACAATTGAAACCTTATAATAAAAAATAAATGTTAGCCCATAAATAACAGCAAAAAGTGGAAAGTTTTGCAAGTACATCAGCTATGAAAGTACATAATGTAGATCAATAGTACAATCCAAAAGCACTTACTAAATGTTGTTGTTGTTCATGGGAGTCAGAGCCACATTCTGAGGTCTGAGAACTGTGTACTCAACAGCCACATTCTGAGGTCTGAAAAGTCTGTACACAACAACAATAGAGAGGCACAAAGAGACAACTGAGATCACAAGAGCAAAAATACTTGCACTGCTTCCTGAGCCAACCCCAGATAATGATGATGAGATCGGTTTTGAAGAACTACTGGAATAGAAATCCAAGGATGTCCAATCACAGTTGATGGAGTAGTGTCCTGACCCATGCCATGGCTTCCCATCAATTGGGTACCAAAATGCAACTGACATCTTGCTTGTTCCACCAATGACAAACTGAGCATCCTGCAGTTTTCAGGTAATGGCAATTTTAAATGCTGCAATCATGTGTGTTTTCCTTTGGTTGGGTTGTGTATAAGTTATTTATTTATTTATTATTATTATTATTTATATATACTCGGGAATCAGAGCTTCGTTCTGATACCATATCCCAAGCCCCAGACCCAGGATGCTTAGAGTGTAAATTATTAAGCTCAATGGAGGGTCTCGAACCTGAGACATCCGAGGGTGCATACGTCGAAAGTCCCACGCCTTGTCCAATTGGGTTGTGTAAAGGATGATGCAGGTGTCATTCATAAAAAAAATGTCATTTTATAACGATTTTGCTTTCTGTCATATTTTTAGTTTAACAACATGTGGTGGTGGAAACTCTGAACATCTATGTCTTAAAAAAGTATCTATGGTTTGGATGGCTCTCGAGGTTTCTGCTATTAGTTTTTCACTCCTTATTTCTAGTTTTCAAATAAATGCTTACCAATTATTTGTCGGACCAACTTACGTGCACCTCGACTTTTCCCACAAGACGACCGCTTGATCCTACATTTACCAATCAAGATAACTTGTAGGAAAATAATTTCTAGGTAGGTGACGACTATAAATTGACCCCATGACTTTTAAGCATTTTATAACTTGCGAGACTCTTATTTGACCACTTGCTAACCAGTAACGACAGTATAAAATTTGATCTTTGGTAAAATTAGTTCTTTGTGAAGTCTTGAGAATATAAACCGGTTGGGTGAGAACAGGATTGAGCCATTTTTTTTAGTATCCAACATGAATTGTCTAAATATATGAGCATCAGAAGGCTTTCTAACCTGTTGAAGGCGATCTGAGGTTCTTAAAGGTCTAGAGAATTCAAAATAATAAGTGCCCTTCTGATTATCTGATGAATATGGACTATCTTCCTCCACGAAACCTGCAAAGAACTCTCTTAGTTTAATTATGAGAATAGTGGAAAATTGATATTTATAGAGTTAAAATGAATACCAGGATCAAAATAAAACAAGATTATTGATAATTGCGACAACGTTATACATTGTACTTTTCAAATCAGGTTTGTCACGAAAAAGATTATTAAAAAGAGAAGGCAAGTATCATCAATGAAGTAGCAGACTTATTGGCCCATGGTTGATATGTACTATAAACGTAATTGAGTAGGTATAACGTAGCTTTCAGTGTGAGTCTGTGCAGAACCATAGTAAATAGTTTTTTCTTTTTTTACTTGGAGTCGGAGATTCGCTCCCATAACCCGAGGCACTACTGACCCGTCCCTAGGTTGCAGCATTGAGATACATAGGAGTAGTGAAGACACAATTGAGGATGTCTACAAATTAATGTCACAAGTAGATCTCGAACCTAGGAGTGGTAAATAGTAATTTAAGAGTGGCCGGTAGGTTCTTTGGACAAGGGGGAGTATTTAGAGATTAAGAGTGAAGAAGGAAGGAGAGGGAGAGTCCCCCCATGATTCGTCTTAAATTGATAAAAGAGGATCTAGAAAAAGAAAAGAAGAAATTAAGAATTTAAAGTTAGCTCCTTATGGTGGCGCCTCCTAAGAAGATCTACATAAAGTTGCAACGTAAAATTTTGCCTCTCGTGAAAATTTCTAGCTCAGCCTCAAATAAAGAGACTCAATAAAAAATGTTAATTTAATTACACATTATTGCATCAACTCTATACTCAATTCAACGGCCTTTCGTACTCATACAGACTTCAACATCCTTGCTCTCAGACACACTTTTAGATTTACCAGAACAATTTTCGAGCTACAAAATAAGCATCCAACTTCTTTCATTCTACAAAGCTGATATTTCTTATTAATTCCACAATGAAGCTATTTAATTACCTGAATGATGGGAAAAGCTGCTGTGCCACCATGCGCCTTTCCAGTCATTCTTAGCACTCGAATCATTTCCTGAGATTGGAAGATTGCAAGTTTTATGATCATGCGGAACATTAAACGGATGGCTTCCCGAAAATATAGATAAAATATGAACAATTACAAGAATTTAACATCTGGCATGATGTATGACTTGACATACCCAAGAGATTATGCACCCTCTAGATATTGTTGATTTTTTTTTTTTTAAAAAAAGAAACATTAACATAAAAGTTGGTAGAAAGTAGCTTTAGTGATGGAAAAGGTCAAACATGGTGAACAATGTGACTTTCTTTTTTTTTTTATGTGACATAAAAGTTGGTGAACAATGTGACTAGTTAGAAGCAAAATGAATAGCAGTGCTGGTTTACACTCTATTTGATTGTCTACAGTAAAACAGTGCCATAACTTTTCTGGATCCACATAAAGAATTGTACAGTTCAAATACTAGCATTCATTTAAAAACATAGTTTTCCTATTACAATAAAAAACAGTGAACAAAAGGGAGGATAAAGCATCCTCTTTGGAAACAAATCTGTTTGTCTTGAACACAGAGGCAAAAGAAATATCCATTTCGACAGCTATAATTTATATATTTAAATTTATCCTAACAATTTTTAAGACACGCACATCATACACACACTCACACACATATATATCACTGTATTAACTGGAGATATGGCCAAATAAGGATGTCACAATCAAACTGGCTCAAAAGTGGCGATGACAGAAAATTCTACATTAAGAGAGCAAATAATTTCAAGGTGCAGAGAATTCATACACAATTTTACATAATTAAGCGGTAGATAAGTAACAAGAAGCAACGGCGATTAAATAGCATCTGGCTTGGTACAGGATAAATTAAAGTTGGACACAAAATAAGTATTGTGAACAAAAAGAATTTCATATCTAAATGAATTTGAAATATATTAGAGCATAAGAAAATATAAATAAAAATATAACTATGCCATGATTTGACAGAATATTAAATAAACCATGGTAAAAAATGATACAAGAAACCTAAAAAGTCCATAATTTGACAGCAAAATTAGGTAATTGCCATGATTTTCAGCCCACAAGATGAATCGTTAATTAAAAAAAATGTCTTCAATTTACTAAAAAACAGTTTGATTTGAATGCTCAGTTTCACGGACGCATCCTGCAGAACAAAAATATCTAAATTATCTAAATCTACAATATCCAGTCCTCACCTACAGTTATGCTGACTAATGCCTTCTTTTTTTTTTGGTATCCGTAACTGTTCGGGCCAGCTTGCGCACACCCGTGACTAAATGTCACGGGTGCCTGACCCTATAACATTTGGATGTCAAGGAAACTCGTAGGAAATTAATTCCTAGGTAGGTGGCTACCATAGATTGAACTCATCACTTTAAGCACCTCAAGACTCTCTTTGATCACTTGAGTCACTCCAACTAATACCATATTCAACACCGCCAATCATGTCATTCAGTAAATTTAATAACACCCATCTTATTTTTCCCTCAATAGGGGTTGTCTTGTGAAACCTCTTTTTTTATGACTAGGAAATCAGAGCCACACACTTTATCACTTGGTATTATATTTGGCTTCAATACATACTTAAGACACCCGCTTTCATCTCAAAGTCCGGACCCTCTCGTGAGATCTCATTTCTGCTAAGGGGTGTCAAACACCTCTCAAAGTTCCACGTCTAAAGTGACAATATCAGAACTCTGCTAATAAAATGGAATACTTCTTTTCTTTTTCTTTTTTTTTACCCTAAACCCTAAAAAAAAAAAAAAAAAGAATACTTCTCCAATGGCACTGTTACGCTGATTGTTAAACTTTGTCATACTGGTTTTTTTTTTAAACAGGTAACCACGCCCGTCCCTAGGTCAGGGACCGAAGACATCGAAGGAGTAATGTCACAGTTGAGTCTCAAATCTGGGACCTTGATGAGAGCATACCCTCAAAGCCCAAGTGTTCAATCACTGCGCCACCCCTTGGGGACTTTTTGTCATACTGAAAATTAAAAACTCTAGCCTCTAAATGTCTATTCACAACACAAGCACACATTCTAATGAATATATATAGATCG